>VMBQ01004636.1:29437-80523 GCA_007657795.1 Dreissena rostriformis
TCAAAGTTCGTATTAATACGAACAATGATGATAGTTTATTATAGTTCGTATTAATACGAAGTATCAAAAACCTTGTCGTTTAAATGCAAAAAACTGTTCTTTTATCCCTGGAAAAGTTTGTATTAATACGAACAATGATGACAATTTATAATGGTGCGTATTAATACGAAGTATCCAAAATGTTGATTTTTAATGCAAAAAAAATGACTTTGTTCGTGAAAATGTTTGATTAATACAAAGTATCAAAGTTCGTATTAATACGAACAATGATGATAGTTTATTATAGTTCGTATTAATACGAAGTATCAAAAACCTTGTCGTTTAAATGCAAAAAACTGTTCTTTTATCCCTGGAAAAGTTTGTATTAATACGAACAATGATGACAATTTATAATGGTGCGTATTAATACGAAGTATCCAAAATGTTGATTTTTAATGCAAAAAAAATGACTTTGTTCGTGAAAATGTTTGATTAATACAAAGTATCAAAGTTCGTATTAATACGAACAATGATGATAGTTTATTATAGTTCGTATTAATACGAAGTATCAAAAACCTTGTCGTTTAAATGCAAAAAACTGTTCTTTTATCCCTGGAAAAGTTTGTATTAATACGAACAATGATGACAATTTATAATGGTGCGTATTAATACGAAGTATCCAAAATGTTGATTTTTAATGCAAAAAAAATGACTTTGTTCGTGAAAATGTTTGATTAATACAAAGTATCAAAGTTCGTATTAATACGAACAATGATGATAGTTTATTATAGTTCGTATTAATACGAAGTATCAAAAACCTTGTCGTTTAAATGCAAAAAACTGTTCTTTTATCCCTGGAAAACAATGATGACAATTTATAATGGTGCGTATTAATACGAAGTATCCAAAATGTTGATTTTTAATGAAAAAAAACTGACTTTTTTTCTCCCTGAAATTGTTCATATTAATACATACAAAGTTCGTACTAATACGAACTATCAAAAATATTGTTTTTATAATGCAAAAAAAATCACTTTATCTCTCTGGAAAAGTTCGAATTAATACGAACAATGATGACAATTTATAATAGTGCGTATTAATACGAAGTATCCAAAATGTTGATTTTTAATGAAAAAAAAAATGACTTTTTGTTCGTGAAATTTTTAATTAATACAAAGTATCAAATATGTTGTTGTTTTTTTTTTAATGCAAAAAACTGAATATTTATCACTGAAAATGTTTGTATTATTATGAACCATGATGGCATTTATTATAGTTCGTATTAATACGAAGTATCAAAAATGTTGACTTTTAATGCGAAAAAATGACTTTTTCTATTGAAAATTTTCATAATTTTACAAACAATTTTTACTTTAGGATGTTAAATGTGACTTTTTTTTGCATTGAAATTGATTACTTTTGATTATTTGTGTTCATGCATTTTTGTTAAAGGTTAAATTTATATGCAATAAAAGAAAAGAACACCTGTTTTTCTTCATTTTGCAACGAAATAAGGATATATTAAAAGATATTCCCTAATAGAATTCCGATGCGTTTACAGAGTAATTTTATCTTAATGTACCAATGTTGGAACGAATGCTAGTTTTATTGAAAGTACAGTCAGCGTATTAATATGGGTGAGTTGGAAACGGGTTAAGTGATCATAATCATTTATTTAACGAATAACAAAAACGTATTTTTAAGACAACTCGGCGTTTAATTTAGTTTTTACATTAAATAATTTAAATATAAAACAACACACACGATGTATTTGATAATCGAAACATCTTGTATTATTACCTTGATGGCAGTGCACTGCATTCGATTTTCAACAGTTCTGTTGGCAACTTAAATGTTCCAATAGACTTTTGACCGGTACTAGCTTTTATATAAGTTTCAAGTTTCAACTAAAATATTTGCGTTGACATAAAGTAAATTTGATGTATTTTATAGTTTTTATTCGCTCGAAGATTGTTTTAAATAATTGGAAACATGATAAGAAACATTTAAATTGCGAATGTAACCGTATGAGAATTTTTTAAATGTCGTGTGCAACACCTGAACGTTACATAACTTGTTGACTTTTAAGGACAACTAGAAAACAAAAGGAAAAAAATACCAGCTGAAAAAAAAACACACTAAATAAATAAATAAAATCTGTAAAAAGAAAAAAAAAAACAGTATACGCAGATATAAAGTTCTTTATTGTTCGGATGTGATTCTTTCTTCTTAAACAATTTTTGATTTTGTTTATTGTTCTTATGCTGATTAAGAAGTATAAAAAGGAAATAAACGAAAACCTATCGATACCATACAAATGATGCACTTTTAATTTAGATCAATAACGTTTTCATTACTTAGAATTCTGATAAGCAAGTTGTAATCAATTTTATGATAAAATGCTCATTTTGTGAATAAACCGTTCTTTTCATAAATAAATACTATCCTGTTCTCTTTATAAGTTTGAAAGAATGAATAATCTTTGTTCCTAATATTTGAAAATGTACTATACTATTTATTTAAAAACAAATAAGCTAAAACGGTAAAAAATTTCTGGAAAAATTATATAAAATATCATGGAATTCATAAGTTCCCAAAAAATTCCCAAATTCAGAACCCAGCATTGACTTAAGACACTTAGCAAATTGCAGAAATCCCCACAGCTTATAAAGAATAAACATTATGTGTGGATATATGGACATTGTTAAATTAAATATACAGAGAACAGTTAATTTTTCAAATAATTAAGATAACAATTTTAAATTGCAAATAGCAATATGGGCTATCCAATTATACTATATAGTATTACTAGTATATATGGATTAATAACAGTAAATAAAAGCGAATAGGACAAATAAAATATATAAAGAAACACAAGCTTCGAAAGTTCTCTTCCTGAATAATCTACATTTGAAAAACTTATACATGTATATTATTGTCTTGTTAAGAAAAGCAAGTTTAGTAGAATAATACATTTTATTATGTTGTGAAGTTGTAATGTAATGTTAAGTGTTGTTTTTTAAAATACGATTTGTTGTTTTATATAATCTTTGTACGAATTTATATATTATACTGGGGTTTACGCTGAATAAAATTTTGCAATCCCCCTGATAACTTCTTTGCAGTAAAAACATGTGCGTGCTTTCGTACCACATGATTCACAAGTGATAACATGCCCACACGGAAGAAAGACCATTTCAATTTCGTGTTTATGGCATTGCTTGCACGTGATTTCCTCCTTCAAAGATTGGTTTTCAGCCTCGAGGCGTCTTTTCTCTTTCATCAAACGCTTGTTTTCTAAAAGACATTTATTATCTGTATATGCTCATATTTCTAGTAACATCATATTGCTTTAAATAAACAGACATGTTATGTTGTATAATTTAAAATGCAGTTGAAAAGCTTTGAAAATATAGGTTTGCGCATTCAATCAATTTTCTGTCTGCAGATACAACGATCTTAATCTAAAATTACATGTTGTCATTCAGTTACAATATAAAGATGTTCTGCCCTCTTATATAATGTCATTTTGTGAAGCAAGTTTACTATCTACTAGTACAATGAAGTTGGAAACGTTCATTTGTTTTGCATTTTGAGAAACCCATTTTTCAAGATCCGAACGGTAATATTCACATCATAAGCTTGTGTAATAGTTATTAAATATTGACTGTTTTTATATGATTGTTTAAATGTTATATATTTTTAAATAAAGCTCTACACATAGTAGCATGTCAAGTTAATATCAAATAATATATGTAAAGTCTGCAGAACATACCATGATTCTTCGGTCGTGTTCTTCTGTCGCTGGGCAATGACAGAAACGACTTAGTTTCTTTACCCATCTGCGATTGATTGCTGATCACATCTGTAATTGGTATGTGGTCGTTGACATGATTCGGTACAGCATCATCGGCTGTCCGCTGTCCGTTGGCACCACAACCATATTCAAATCGAAAGTTGTGTCCGTCACCGTTAGCCAATGAACCTAAACCGTTTACAGTCGTGTGTTGCAGAGCAGTTCTAGGCGTAGTATTCATATCCGCAGTACGTTTTGAAGGGGTCTCTTCTCTACGTTTTTGATTAGACGTATAATTCACATCCGCTGACTGTTGTGGTGAAGATGAAGTGTCAGATGAAACCTCCTCATTTGTTAAATTACGATTTATTCCAGAAGCAACGTCTGAAAGTTTCTGATTTAAGGAGGTTGCTCCGTGTTCAGAAAGTGAATCTTGCAATTGAGAGTTCCGTGTTGATGAAATGACCGGTTTGCGGTTTTCCGGATAATTGATGTAATCATCGTCAAGAGATGTTAGAATGCGTTCCAATCGACCCTCTCCGGTGTATCTTTCACTGGTCACAGGCACGTTGACTTCTGAGTTACGTACGAGATAACTGCAGTTTGGCGACATTAATCTGTGTGCGTTCATCGGGTTGTCACTTTCCCGCCAGTTGCTGATACGTTTCGCACAGCAATAACAAATAACTTCATCCCCGTTGGAAGCGTAGTAAAATCCAGCCTTCGCCAACTTGATTCGGAAAGGTTTATTCACGGGGTACGTCCGAAATGTGCACAGCCTTAGCGTTTCGTATCGCATAGATATCTTGGCATTAACCGAGTTTCGATTAGCAAGTTGGTCTATTATTGTTATGACGGATTCAAATACTGGAGCTATCATTTCGATTTGGTACACGACTATCTATTTCAATATCGTTAAAATGCAGTTGAACAAATACATCCATGCGATGTACGTGACATTCAGAACACATTGATTTCGCTATCTATCTTTGCTCTCCGTCGTCTTCTTACTAAAGTTGTTTTACGTTTCCATCCTAAGATTTACAACAGCTTTGTACCATTAATATGTTCGATGCGACATGCTCGTGTAAACTAACTTGATAACGGACTTTTCTAAAAATTTAATTTATATTCGAACTATATAACACTGCCCAAAAGCGATGAAGACAGGAATGAATGACATCATTTCAGTCCAGCAACATAGTATAGTATGTATGGTAAGTTCTGATCGTATGCCACCTGTCGCGAATCTGTTCATATTCCTGTACGAACCTGCTGAACCTTTTGTTTCGGTCAGAAATGCTGTTAGCCGAGAGGAAATGCAGCAGGAGCACATGAAACAGATCAAAACATAACATGCACATACTAGATTTGTAATAGTAAATACATTGCTGATCTGTTTATCCATGCGTGACCATTCCCAAATCAAGGTGTCTCACTGTTTGACATAAATGCTCCAAATGCCACAAAGACACAACAAACATATAAATAATTCTAATACAGCGGCTACTAATGGGAATTTCAATGAGGCTCGGTAGACAAATAGAAATCACTGTATTATGTATTGAACATAAGAATATATAACATTTGTTTTCGGTATCATGTGTTTCATTCAATCGACTAAATTTTTAGCACTATTCTTTCGTGTATTTTATGAAACAATACTTGATTTATAACGTTATATAATTAAAACAAAAGTCAATTTACAATATTAAAAAACAGTTTTGCATGATGAATTGTCAACTGAATATCAATTGTTGAAATCAAATAACAATTAAACAAAGAAAGATTTATAAAGCTCTCAACAGGAAATAAATCTTTATAACAAATTATATCAGACAAGTGGTCCGCAGCCCAACACGAAACAGTAACAATAGAGGAAATAAATGCGTATGGAAATAAAATAATACCAAACATGGCGAATGCATTGACTTATTTTTCTTGTGAGGGGTTGGGGTGGGGAACATCAATCTTTTATGTTAGTATGTGTCAGTTTGCGTTTATGATTCATGTTATTACTTAAAAAAACAACGCTTTAGTTTTTTTTTACTTATACCATTCATAATCAAATTACGGAATACCACTCATTTTATTATTCGAACTCGTGCTTTATAATAAATAATGCGCATATCATGATATATTCTGTACAGTTTGAGTTTCAAACACTATAATATACACACAGACCTATTTCTTCCAAATTTAAAACACTTCCTCAATGATAACACTTAGTTGCATACTTGTCGCAAGATTAAAGATACGCAGGTTTTAAATATGTTAGATATTATAAGGCTAGATATTGGCTGCATTGTATCCAATTCACACTGTGTAAAGAAAGACTTGAAGCGATTATATAAGATATTACTTTTATTTCAAAACAGATACAACAACGACGAATAATAAATACTAGCGTGAACGTTCAGAAGATGACGTGCCAAACAATAAAAGAAAGTACAGGTTTATTCAATTGCTAGTACATGTACAAAAGCCAAAAACACTTTTGGGAAACCCCTAATAATCGTTCATAAGACACACAAACACAATCTTGGTTCTTTATATGGACAGTTTGTTTTAAGTTAATAATAAAAATAATAATAAAAATAATAATATTAATACTACGAGTAGTAGTAGAAGTAGTAGTAGTAGCAGTAATAGTAGTAGTAGAAGTAGTAGTAGTAGTAGTAGTAGTAGTAGTAGTAGTTGTAGTAGTAGTAGTAGTAGTAATAGTTGTTGTTGTAGTAGTAGTTATTGTTGTAGTAGTGGTAGTAGTAGTAGTGGTAGTAGTAGTAGTAGTAGTTGTTGTTGTTGTAGTAGTGGTAGTAGTATTAGTAGTTGTAGTAGTAGTAGTAGTAGTAGTAGTAGTAGAAGTAGTTGTTGCTGTAGTAGTAGTATTAGTAGTAGTAGTAGTAGTTGTTGTTGTTGTTAAAGTAGTAGAAGTTGTAGTAGTAGAAGTAGTAGTAGTAGTAGTAGTAGTAGTAGTAGTAGTAGTAGTAGTAGTAATAGTATTAGTAGTAGTAGTAGTAGTAGTAGTAGAAGAAGTAGTTGTTGTTGTAGTAGTGGTAGTAGTAGTAGAAGTAGTAGTAGTAGTTTTTTTGTAATGGTGTGCAATTGATGTAGTTGTTACAGATGCAATTTGCTGCACAATCAACGCCAGGAAACCATTGATTTACGATTTATTGATATAATGAATGACAAACATATGCAATACAAGAAAATATTTTACCTATCTCGATTATCTGCGAAACTTATCCCTCTCTGTTATGTATCTGCACGATTCCCGCTCTCACGTTTGCGTATATGTAGGTTTAAAATTAACGATTTGGGTACGATATCCTTTTAGAAATAAAATTTTAAAATTGGTGGTACTTTTCAAAAATTATCTTATACTCTTATCTCAACCTTTAACTGAGCTGCGGTTTATAGCCATTTAAACTGTTGCAGCCATTTTGTTTTATATATGTCAGTAGACCAAGGCTTAAATCAATATGTTTATCACACTCTGGTTTCCCTGTATTACTAAACTTGGCTGCACTACTAACAAGCGTTTATTGTACACTATTCAAACGAATTTTTATTTGAAAACAGGCTCAGATATATTAAGGAAGGTCAATGAAGTTGCACATTCTGGACAAATTTCAGATTTCAATTCATTCAATTTAACAACATTAAGCACGTTTTATATAAATTGTTTCTTGATCAACTTGATTAGCATGTGTATCGTATGTACATTAATGCACTTTGTTATTAGTTACACGTCATTTACTTCGATCTGGTATACTTTGGACAACGTCTTTAGCTTAATTTAAATCGACCATTGCTGATCTGATTTATTTAGATATTTGAATAAAATTGGTTGTCTTTCGGTATAAAACTATAAAATAATGTTTTAATGCTTCACGTCAAACTTTAATATAATTAATCTACGCGTATAATTAGATGGCTTCTTAGAGATTTGAACCTCATAGTAAAAACCAAACATGATGCACTATTCTGCAATGCGTCCTGAGGGAATTACTTTATTTATTCAGTAAGCAGAGGGGCAGTATATTGATATCCTAATTGCGCTCTGCTCGTGAAGAGGTCAATCTTCTTAAACAAATTATGTTTTTTCAATGAAGAGATAGTAAGACTAACACGGTATATCCGTTTATCATACAATGAGCCAGTAACACATTCATTAAGTCAACATCTGGCAGAAGCGCTCATGTGATGTCTTTTTACATATGTAAAGAAGTGTCTGAATTATGATCTTTACAAGAGATGTTTTCGGGCATTTTACACATTGTGTTCAAACATCCGTTGTATTGTTGTATTGTCTCGTATTGCATAGGATATTGGTCAGATCAGAGGATAGAAATACCAATTTCTGACTTGATCCTTGTTCCGGAGTTATATATGCTACTGCTACATACGATTTTGAATATTTTAAAATTTTATTGTCAAGACCACTAACGCTAAAAACAAATCACATACTTTCCTATGCTGGGTCGCATCGTTGCTCCACTACAAACCACAGAGTAAGAACCCCACTGAAAGATACAATGAAACCAAACCTTAACGAATGACATGTACTCGATAAAGGATATTTTTTTTATATATACGCATATTTACAAAATAACACTATGATTCGGCAATTTAAAAAATGCATCCATTTAAAACTCAAAACTGTTATCTTAAATATGGATATACTACTTAAAAAATACACGGTTAGTGTTTCATACAGATATGTTTTTTCAGCGAGTCGAAGCCATCCTTAGCGGGCGGAAATTGGTATTCTACCTATCACATTATCATCGCTTTTTTCTGTCTTTTGCTTGAAAATGAACAAAAGAACATGGTTGAAAATCACTTACCGGAAAACATCAAATGGCGTCAGCAAATAAACACAATGACGTGAATACACCACGTGTGTTGAGTTCAAACCTATTTATGTTTATCTCGATTGAATCGAAAGCCGCAGGCTTATTGAAACGCTATCGAGTCCGTTTCCTGGGCCTAGAAACCAGTACTAGTTTTTTAGGGAGATCTAAAGAACGCTCCCACAGCAGGGTTCGAACCCGTGACCTCCCGGTCGCTAGGCGGGCAACATATCCACTAAGCCACGGAGTCCAAGCGTGTTTGTTGTTTAAACAATTTGAAATCCTATGTAAAAGAGTGTCTGCCAGTCCATTCATGTTGCTAAATGGCAATGACATATTGCTATATGACAAATGCTTTGTGCAGTGTGCTCTTCGTTAACAATGAACTTCAACTTCCGTGTGCCTTAACGCTTCTTTACATCACTTGATGGCACTTATTCATCTGTCGTTACTTGATAAATATAAATCAAATATTATTTCGTGTAAATGAAGTATCATGTGCGATAAAGTATGTTTATTCAAGCTTTTATCACTTAATACTTGTTACATTTCAACTTTGCACTTGAAGTTACACTAGTAATAACTATCAATTAAACAAAACTCAAGCAGTAAGCACTAAGCATGTTGCAAGGCACAAGGCAACATAAAGTTAATGAAATGCGAACTTACAATTTGCAATTCATATTAAGCGGAAACTTGAAATATAAAATATTTAACCCCAAGCTCTGTGTTGACAATTATGCTACATACTATTTTGTTATAAAGTCCTGTCTCTGCGAGTCAGTAAAACGCACAAATAAGTCCAGTTTCTGTGCACAAGCAAATGAATTTGACTGGCTAATACGTTTGTCTGTCAGTACTTTCGTACGTTTGTCTTTGTCTGTAAGTCATAAAGCAGTTGATTCTTAACACAGCTGGGCAAATTGGAATCATCAAGTCATATTTTCTTGTCTTAATGCAATTAAAATGAACTCCAGAGACATATCCTAGGACCGGGTCCAGCCTTTCATTCGCTAGGCGGTTCGTGTCGGCGTTGTGGAGATTCGTTACTCTGAACGGTGATTGATTGATTGATTGATCGATTAATTAATCGAAAGATCGATTGATTTTTCGATTGATTTATCGATTGATTTATCGATTGATTGAGTGATTGATTTACGGGGAACTCCCGGGATCCTCAAATACTTCAGCCCCAGGGGAGGAATGACCTCATAGAATACGCATACACATAAGTCCGTCCGCTTTGGTGTCTGGTGTGTTTCTCGTCAACAACTGACCAGAATTTATTATAGTTTCAGACGGTCTATCATTGATCGTCTGCATCTTGTGTGTCTTACGTATCCGATAAAATGGAACATACGATATTCGCATTGCGTTATTACACGTGCGTGTCTGTTGCATGCGTAAAAATGACTATCACTGCAAAGGTTTTCTCACACGACTCAAGCTAGTATGTACGTTTATCAGAGAAATTGCAAAATATAAATATTAACAAATAAAATAAATTTATTTAATTTGAGTTACAAATACAAGCATATTACAGTAAAAATAATTTTGCTTGAGTTAACATGATTTATGAATGCACAATGATTCTTACTACCCTTTTGTGACATATTACAAACAATTGACTACGGAAGAAGCCGTCAAATGTTCACGGATTAAACAAAAATACGTTTAAAGATATTGTTCAATATTAAGCTATACTAAACCAGTTTTATTTACATTCGTTCCACTGGTTTCAAATGGCATGTTTAAGATATTTGGCATTGGAACGCAGAATGCAACGGAGACTTTAAAGAAAAAAAAACTACATGGATACCGTGCGGAAAAACTGCGTTTGGCAAAAAACGTCCAGTAAATAATCTAGATTGATATATTGTTGGCACAAGCCTATAGGTTTCGATGAAAAGACGAATATTTTATCAAATATAGCGGCTGATTCTCAATAAAGTATCGGTTACTTTACTAAATAGATCACCATAAGTTTAAGAAATTCATAAAGTTATCCAAATGGAAACTGGTGGTATATTATGTTTGGTGACCCTGTCTGTGTACGCCTGGAAAAGGTTTCATACAGTAGATGAGAGTGCTGACAAATCCTACAAAAAACATAGCTTCGGTGTCGCTACAGACATGGAGTGATACCGCAAGGAGGATCATCTCCCCCAATGAATGTGTACTCTAAGGCATAACCGACAGTTATTAGAGGCAGCACTTGGATAATTTCTTCGTGTATATACGATGTCCTGGTCATTTGGATTCACATATGCCATGCCTTCGCCATGCCCCACACGCACCTCTTGAATGTCGTCTCGGAGCATCTGTATTGAGTGAGCGATAATGGTCGGTAACGATTAACAAAATATTTTCTTGTTATTGATATTACATATTTATGGAATAAAAAATGTATAAACTTTCTGGTCAGCTGAGTCTGGCTAGTATACTATGTGCCCTTTAACCCTTTTTATTGTACAGCGTTTGAACAGTTTGAAGATTTTTGCGTAAATTTTCATCTGTTACTAAGTTAACGTTTTGAGAAAACTTTTTTATTTAGTGCGAAATATGCACACTCAGAAATTCAAGATACATCTTTTAAAATTATAATTCATTATGTCTTTATTAATGTTTCTTTGAGTTTTTTATTTTTCATGATCAAATAAATAACGGAGTGTCGGAATACACACGCAAACTGTCGTCGAAAGCACTCAAACACACATGAACGGTTTTTAGTCGGTTCAAAAGCTCACATGAGCTTATGTTTTGTATATGTTGCTGTCTTGCCGACTTTAAATAAAGCTTATCTTATCTTATCTTATCTTATCTTATGAACGCAAGCAATACTCATATATACACAGACAAGCATTGTTTACTCACGCGCATATATAAACGCACGTTATATCGTTACCATGAGTAAGTAATATCGATCCCAGGACTTACCAACTCGTTCCCGCGAGCGAGATATCTCGATCAAACCACTTATAAAGTCTTAAGAACGATATACTAAGGCGTGGTAATGACATACACGCGGATGTTGTCGGTGGACACTTTGTCAGCATCGAATCATTGAACCTTTTGAATAAGTCTTAGTACAATGTTGTCTCTTTCCATTTCAAAATAAGGTCAGGTGATGTGATTATGCTGACTATTTAATGGAAGTATGAACCCTTATAAGTAAGAAGTAGTATTGATTGAACGGTCGATAATGGTTAAGATCAAAATAAGGTCAGGTGATGTGACTGTGTTGAGAGCTGTCATATTTAACATCTAAGCGATTATCAAAGCTAGCAAATGATATGGATTATAGGGGAAACATGTTTTGTTAACCAAGAATGTGGACCTTCTGAAGTAGTCTCAGTCCAAAAGATTCTCAATGTCAAGGTCACAATGTGGGTTAACCTAGTACAGATGGACGGATGGACAGGATAAAGGACAATCACAATATGGGTCGGGGCATCAGTAGATGCCAGAGGAATAAAAATGCACATTTCACTACCAACTGCATAAACGTGTAAGTTTTGTGCGACCTATCCTTAAAAACAATAACTTATCAACAAACTGGTATACATATTATACGTATGTGCATGCATATACATGAAATTGAACTTTTTCTGTCTAACTTGTACCTGTCGATTATCGTGAAAATAGTCTAGACCATTTATGCAAAGATACATATTGAATACATAAATAAAACAAGATGCGTTTGTGAAACACTATTTCCCCTATATATTTGACCTTTGACCTTCAAGGATGACCTTGACCTTTCACCACTCAAAATCTTCAGCTCTATGAGATACACATGCATGCCAAATATCAAATTGCTATTTTCAATATTGCAAAAGTTATGGCCGATGTTAAAGTGTGACGCAAACAAACAAACCAACAAACCAAAAAACAGACAGGGTAAAAACAATATGTCCCTTAGTATAGACTGGGGGACATAAAAATATGATTCCTAACGGTCTAAATAATAAATTGCTTCATGCTTTATGGAACATTAGCATAGTTAACATAAATATTCGATGCTTTCCTTTTACAATTTATTTTTGTTTAATTGTATTATTAATAAAAGTATGTTGTTTCAAACTGATCTATCTTTGTATTGTGAAATATTATGTGTTACATACAATTTATATTTTCAACCCTTCGACGGTACGTAACTGTATGCCTTTGATGTCACTTCCTGTGTTTATGTTTGTTGTATGACTACTGATGAAGGATATGACGGAATAATGTTTGGTATTTCAAGAATTAAATAAATAAATACATTATATATTTTATTATATAAATATTTTTTTAAGTATACGGAATAACATATTTCGGGTATTTATTTTACAGTATTTTTTATTCCGAATGCTGACTTGTTTTAACTGAGGTTGTTCGTTGTTTCTTAAAAAATTAACAACGTGATATTTTTAAATGGAACTTGTGAATGTTCTGTATATGTTTTCTTAACGTTTCGTACCGCATTGAGAGCTTGGCATTAACGGAGTTCCCATTAGCTATGTTTTCCATTATCGAATTTATTGGTACAAATAAAAGGTTCACTATAAAGCTATGCGGTGCTGGTAAAAGTGAGCGCAACAGTCTTCGAAAGTCAAATAAACTGAAATGGTTGTGTGATGAATAATAACGAGAACTGATGTTGTTTTTTGCCTGATCTTTTTATTTTAAGTTTATGTACATTAATAGATTTCAGGTTAACAAACGAACGATGTTGATCTGCAATTTGTTTTCATATCAACCGTTTTGACAACTAAACGAAGCTTATTTTCATCATTGTTTTACCAACAGTTCACAAGATATAAAATGCTCTTTTTTATTTTTGTGGTACAATATATTCAACACATGTTCCTGTACCAAGTTAGTGTTCGTGTTTCGTATGAACAGATATCGTTGCGCGAAATTAAAATGGAATATATTGTACCCCAAAAAATAAAAAAAGAACATTTTTTTGTTTTTGTTAAAACTATGTTACCATACCACATCTAGCGTTGAAACTTTGGCTTTTGCTAGAGGGAACACTGAATGTTTATGGGTTAATTTTATTTTACGAAATATTTAACGAAATATTCGTTCATTTGGGTGTTAATGGGGCTTTAAAACGTGCACTGTTTGTTCAACAAGAGTCAATCATACAATAAATACTTATACACACATAATGCTACACCGACGCGTTAATAGTTTTATTTGAATCTGATGGTCTTAACAAAAATTTGAAATCAATTTAATAAGCTAAAGAATATATCAAATGAATGTTTAAACATTTTATATGTATCAATAATATGTATAAAGCCGTATGAGAACGATACAACTGTTTCATAACCTAGTTATACCTATTCAATTGTAAAAGGATTCAGAGTTTGGATTAAAACAAAACCACTGAATAAATATTTATTATCCATTTAAACGTTAAACAAAATTGGTTTCGTTCAAATAATGATATTTTATCGTAAAAACGTGTTTCCTGTTATATTGCTCTCATGTGAAGCATAAAGTTTGAATAGTTTTTATTGCTTAAAAATAACAATGTAGCACTTTTCAGACTCTTTCCTTTTTTAACAACTGTATTGAATGATTTAAAACAAGTCAAATAAAATGTGAAAAGTATATTTACAATCTGTATCGATTCCATTATTTTACCTAGCATAAAACAACTGTATTTTAACCTTTTGTATCCATTTGAGTTTCGTTCTCACTTTAATAACACTGCTATTTGAATCCTGTTGGTGGCTCATAAGGTACTTTAACTTATACAGATACAACATTAAAATGTCAATGCTACGAAAAGTGTTTATTTTGACGACAATGGGTATTTTTGGTCACCTGAAATTGTACTCGGCAGTACTGCATTCAAATGTTTACCTTGCGAAGAACAACATTCGTATTACAAGAACATACCGTGAGTTAACAAATGTGCCACTTCTGAAGTGTCTTAGTGCATGTGATAAGGACTTTCTTTGTCTGTCAGTCAACTATCACAATGGGAATAAGAAATGTACGTTGACGTCATTCAGACATGATGACGTGATCGTGTGGTTGGTTGATGACAATGGATGGAAACTATATTACCAGAAGAACCTCGGTAAATATCCGTTTGAATACTGATAAGAAAATCAAACATGTTCTTTTAAACAAATACTTTTTGCATTATAAATAAATTCGTATAATATATAAATCATCATTTTATAACATACCTATTTTAGATGAAAGATTCGTCAGCGGAATACAAACTTGGGAATCATCGGTAGATCATCATTTAAAACCTGGCAACCTGGCAATTGATAGAAGATTTCTGTCCCTCTTCGGTAGCAACTCGTGTTTTCATTCCGATTGGGCCGTTGACAACTTCCTTATTGTTGAGCTAGACAGGATCATATCCGTTACTTACATCGACGTGTTGTTCCGGTCGGATTGCTGCAGTGAGTTTGTTTAAATTTTGACAAATGCTGCGGTTATATTCAACAACTATACAGAACATATCAATTGCAGGTTTTTCTTTTTTTTATAAGAGTTTAACTCAATTGTTTTTTTTTGTATTGTTTTTTTTTTTAAATATACACATGTAAAAGAAATACTAACGCGGTCCTATTTGTACATATTGTAAATAACGCCATCGCATTGTATGTCCGACTAGAGCATTAGGTTTATTTTACCTCTTCACTTGCATTTGAGGTTTTGTTGGACTCAACATAGTACATAGGGAGGTAAGAATAAAACAATTGTAATTGTGCAATAGTTGTTGAGTTTATCGTGTTAGTTTGTTTTTCAGATCATAGAAACCAAAACATTGAAATCATTGTATCCCAGACGAAGGCGGATGCTGATGTTAACAGGGGCGTTGTTTGCGCCTTCTATAGTGGACAGCCACTGGACCCAAGCATTCCAGAGAGACTACAATGCGCTGCAAACAGCAGAGGAAAATTTGTCAAATTTCTTCAACATAACAACATTGTCGATGCGATGCATATTTGTGAAATTGCTTTTTATACAAATGAGTAAACAATATTCTTTCATTCGAAGTTTGAAACAACCATGGTGATTTTTCTTAGAAGCTTTTATATGATTCTGTCTTTCACCTTTTAGTGACTGTTCTATAAGCAATGTCATTCAAGTAATGAATTGACAACAAATACAATTATTGTGTATACGTACTTTCTTTGAGATTATACTATTCAAATCAAACTCCTACAAACATAACGATGTGTATTTCAAATGATCGACGTAACATAGTCGAATTACAACAAAATACGTATATATATATATATAACCATATTTATTTATTTTTGCTTTCTTTGAAATCTGCTTGTTCAAATATGATATTTGTTTTTATTGGTTTTCATCATATTTATCTAAGACAACTGCAGACCCGGATTTTAAACTGTTTACTTTTGTCCTGTCAAGTGATCATGGCGGATACTTTATTGTCAGTGTTTAAAATGTTCAATATTGAATATCAAAATTCAGATTTTGAGCGAGTTCCGATGACAAAATTAACATAAAAAAGAACAAGGTAACAGTTACATGTTATACCACAAATTGGTTATGATAATATTTAACATTCATTGTTATTGTCTTAAATTCGTAAAATCATGTTATAATATCTTATGTAGAAATATATGTAATCTGTAGATACTTCTTGAGAGGCTTTAATATGTTACTTATATGTTTGTCTTTGAAGCTATCGAAAATAGACAAAAGTTTTAATTATAACAAAAGTACTTTGTTCTGCAAACCAAGTATAAACCTACATTTGCGACTCAATTTTTTTAAAATGTGTTTTCCTGTTTGCAATTTTATATTTAAGCGAACGATTTTACGACGGCAAAACATGACGACGATATATATGTACACAAACAAAAACTAAAGCGAACTTCTTTTCAAACATTTCTGAAAACTTGTATGCGTCACTTAATCCGTTTAAATTGTACTACAATGAATGATTAGATCGAACATAGCACATATTGAAATAGAAAATTATGTATTTATTATTATTTGCTTATGCTATAAATAAAATTCATTTCTGCAAAACTAACAAAACAGGTAGGTAGGTCGGCTTAAATTTGTTTTTGCCAACACCACAAAAACATTACTAAACCTTACGTAGTGTTAAACTTGTTTTGTTGGCAAGGTAATGCATTTAATGCACTTCTTTTACGGTTTGCCTTTACATTTAGTCAAAAAACCTGTATAAATATTATTATGATTAATTGTGTATAATGTATTACTTAAACTCTACTTCTCGCTATCTTGAAAATTTTCGTCTTTGTTGTTGTTTATATTATCATTATAACATTGTTAAATATGTTTTAAATGCTGTAATCTAATAGCCATATACCTTTTGAATGTATTGATACTTTGAAATTAATACATTAACAACTTATGACATTCAATACTGATCACATGTTCATGCTTTTATATATGTTATAATGTTTTTAACTTGTATACTGATCGTCTATTGTATATCGAATTAACCTAAACCTTTAGACCGAGATTTACTTCAGCTTAAATATGCTTTCTTCATATATTTGAGTCATAACGAGACTTACGAGATTATGAATGGAATATTACGTGTCTGTTAATATCAAATTGTATTTGTCTTATTTTTGTTTGTTAAAGTGGTATGTTCTCCACAGCGCATGGCTGCAAACACTTACATCAGTAGAAAATATTTATTATATCACACGGGCATATACACCTTGTTATTCAATTTCGAAACTTTGTTGTCACTTTATTACAAAAGTAAAATATTGTTGTGTTCAATAACGTCGGTTACGTCATATCGTGCAGATGACGTCACTTCAATCGATGACCGGTTATTTTCATCACCAACACACATTCGGTTAATAATTAATTATGACTTATTGGTTATACTTCGGTTTGTTAGCATTTTGTTAGTGTCTTGAATAATGGTTTTAACACTA
Source organism: Dreissena rostriformis (assembly GCA_007657795.1). Classification (NCBI taxonomy): domain Eukaryota; kingdom Metazoa; phylum Mollusca; class Bivalvia; order Myida; family Dreissenidae; genus Dreissena; species Dreissena rostriformis. The sequence goes on from VMBQ01004636.1 coordinate 46,990, forward strand.
AAACATACAATTTCCAATTACCTACATTGGTTGTTATGAAGCTATTGTGATCATGTATTTTATACGAATAATATTAGATATATTACATATAAATCTTGAAACTTATAAGCGATTTTGGAATCCGTATTAAATACATTCTTATGTGCATGAAACAAGACTTTAACTTTAGCAGCCCTAAGGTTTAAGATAAATGCCACTGGCGATACAAATCATTCAATCTAATAGATGTAAATATGTTTGACATATAGTTTGTTTTGATTTACTGACGCACTTAACGTTAGTATGCCATTAAGAAACTTAAATAGAATGTTCAAATCATTAATGCAAACAAATCATTTATAGTTATTATCATGCTTCAAAATATAAACATGTACTTAAAAACAAACATATTCTTACATTCGATGCCCTTATCAGCTTGTATTAAGTAGAATAAAGTCGTAAATATTTGTCAAAAGTTTCCACTTAAATACAGATATTGATTTTCATCATTTGTTTCATAAACATTGGTTGATATTTCGCTGTCCATCTGTTATACTTTACGTAAGAAACGCCATCATGTTCAGCAATCAGAAAATAGTATTTGGGAATGACACCCTACAATTTAGGAACAATATCTTAGCAATATGCCATATCAACATTCAAGCAGGAATAAGAACTACTATGACTTAAATCAACGATGCTTTTCAGTATGTGAATATTTAATACGGTCTTTCGGTCTAACTATTGTTGAATTATAAGTTATATAACATAACATTCGTATATGTATGTGTATTTAAAAGTTGATGAGGTCCTTTCACGACAAAGGCTTCATTTTGTGAGAACAGTAAATTTGTTCCGGCACATCTACCAAATAAATATACTATAATCTTGAAAGTAAGGACACTTTTAAGCTGTGAGTGGAAACCTAAGTACCCGGAGAAAACCCTAGTTTTCTGAAACTTAAAAATATTTATTTTATGTTCGTTTTTGAACATTTAGATAAACAAACATGTATATTTAAGAAAGTGCCCTAAGATTTAAAGACACCCCGCCGAAAAGTAAAGATCAATTATAGAGCGCGTTTGTTAATACGACGCCGTTCAGTATGTTTGTCTAAATCAGTATTTGAAATAATTTTAAAATCGAACACCTATACCAAGCTCAGCATTAGATAAACTGTAATATGACTCTATATTTGAATGTGATAATTATCTTGTCCATGTTTTTATTCTTAAACTGTTATCTGAAATCATTTTTAATACGCCGCAATAAAATTAGAGAATATATGTCACACATTTTGAACAGAGAAATATTACATTACTTTGATATCTGAACTGTTCATATACACTAATTACGAAAACGATATTTGTTTAAAGATAATCATAATCCACTCTAATTGAAATCATACATTAGCTCATCATATGATAGAAAACCCGAATACAATTTATTTTTATTTAAGTCCTTACTACGTGAAACAAGTGTTTATAACCGAAACACGTGTCTATTTACTCAAATAAAGCAAATGCATCTTTATTCTGTTTTCTTAACTTCATTAGTCACGTTTCATGACCGATTTCTGATGGTAAACATGTGTGATGTGTCAAGGGGTTAACGTAGATTGAAAGATAGAAATCATCTGTCCGATAATCGAGAGTGTTTATTTATAGGATCAAATATGTTTGTCTAACACATTAGATCGACAAAAAATATTATTTTGCTGGTCTTTAAACTTAGACTAATAAAGGTCTTATAAACGTGATTCAATAGGATGTATGTTATTTTTACACATTCAATTTGAACAATACAGTGAATTCAAAACATCTTTTGATGTCTATCCTTATCGTACATAATTTATGTCTTCACGCCCATTATTGCATGACAACTTTATGTGAGCACACAATTATGTTGTGGACATACTAAATGGGTTATTGGCTGTATTGATGTATTGGGAAATACATCTTTCCACATCCAAAATAGTTAATCAATGGTAACAAAGAATATGTCAAACGCTAATTCACCGCAGACCATCTAATATGAAAGGAGAGTATTCCCAAGACAGGTGAATAAACAAAACATAACAGAAACCTGTTCACGTTAAAGTAGATCAATAGCGCTTGCAAAAAATGATATGTGTGAGTGTTTGATCGAAAACAATTGCAATGGAATCTCCCAATGAATGATTAAACACGAAAACATATATTAATATTCTTATGACATAATTCATGTTCAATTGTTCATTACTTTCCACACTAGGTTGACTGGTGTTATACAAATAGCAAAGAACCATTTCGGCAAAATGTCCAACATTTTTGGTCAACGCCTTCGACAATATATAATATATTATAGACAAATAACTGAACGCCATTCATTATCAAGACTTGTTATTGATACCCACACATTGAACTAGTTAAAATTATTACAAGTTAAAAATACTGCTTTATGCATCTTATTAATTTCATGTTCTTCATTCATTTTTTCATAATTATCTGTTTTACATTACAGTACATCTGCAGTATTTTGCAGTATTGATTTTATTTCAAACATATCCAAAATATGTTTATATTCACTTTAAAGTGCACATATGCTGCGACATGTGCTTGGCAATAATATGACATTGATTAGCAGACCAGAATTACATCCATGGTATCCGAACTTTCGCGTTATTTGTGCAAATAGTTTAAAACGAGCAGCATGCGATTGACCGGAAGTTCTTTTCGATCGCAAGTAATATGTCATGCTTTCCTACTAAAATACCTCAAATGGGAGGATGTCGGAGCTGTGGAAATAGCCACCACTGACGTACGTTGATATTAAGCACTGCTGTAGTGAAATAACTTGGGCTATAAATACATATTTGTAGATATGTTTGCCGTGAAAGATCTACACAATGCATTTATAAATAAAACAAGTTGTAGCTGCATTTGTGACGGCATTGTTCTTTTGATTTACTTTTGACTAACGGTAATAAGTAACTGGGATTAAATACGTATACAATATTGTCGTAATAGATATTCGTGCTTGCGATGGCTTCAATCCGTCGCTCAATCTATCGCAAGCGACTCAAATCAATGTTCAATATAAAACCGATTATCCTTAATATACTGCTAGATGAATTGTCATTAAACCGTTAATTACCGTTCAATCCATCAAATCTTCTGGGAAAAGAACTAAGTTAAAAAACAGTTTTATCCCGTTGCGTTCAGTTCTCATTATAATAAAGTTGACATATGACTTTAGCAGTTGGCTGCTAGAACGGTACTTAACGTAGAGACGATACATTTGTATAATGTCAGTGGTCCGTAAAGCATTCACTATGAGGGCAATGGTTACTGTAACATGTATTCAGCATCGATGCATTCAAACGTTTACATTGCGAATAACAACATTCGCCTTACAAGAACATAGCGTGAGGTGACAAATGTGCCACTTCTGAAGTATCTTAGTGCATGTGATTCGGACTTCCTATGTTTGTCAGTCAATATATCTGTATCAAAGTATCAGTTTTTATTGGTTTTTATGTAAGTTAACTTAAAGAGAACTCCCGAATTTAATGTTAAATTGTTAATTGTTATCATGTCAAGCGATCATGAATGATACTTAATTGCAAGTTTGTGTAATTTTGAATATTATAATTGAGCAAACAATACGAGCTAACAATGTGCATAAATTCAGATTTTTATCGAGTACTGATGACAAAATTAACCTACTCGCAATATAGGTTACATGTTACATCACAAATTGGTATTTGCAAAGAATTTTATTGATATTGACATGATATATATATAGAATAACAGGTAACTGCCTGATCGTTTTGTAATATATCAGGCAAGGCTTAGAATAATATTGTATTCGTGCCGAGCCTGATATATTAAAAAAAGATCAGGCAGTAACCTGTTTTTCTGTTTATCATACCTCTCTCTAAGTCCCCATTTTAAAAGAAATAATGAAATACAATCGCTACGACGTTGCATTTGTAGCGGGAATGAATATGATCTTTCACAAATGATTAACAGGGGTTTCGCTGTCCATCGCGGTACCATGTTTCTAATATAAAAAAGTGAAACCCCAGAAGCTGCAGCAGTATTGCATTTCTATCATACACACCTTCGTGGTCCTTTATTTATGGCAAGGAACCAATTGCCAAAACGGTACAGCACTGCACAAAACGAAACAACATATACACATAGTAGAATAAAGCTGGGATCAACGCCTTGGAACGGTCAATGCTAAGCACTGGGGGTTTAAACCGGTTATAGAGCGCTCAACCTCACACTTGGCCCAGCAATATTCATGATACATATAAGTGTAAATACAATTTAACCTCATAACATTGCNCTGCTAATTGGATACAATATAGGACATATTGGTATCAAATTGTTTGTTTTGTTGAATCTGATTTTATTTTACTAAAAATGATGACTTTATAGATCATTCCGAGTAAAATGAATAACATCAAAACATCGACTTATTTAACAACCTCCTGTTGAACATGACGCCATCAGCTTTTACACATTCATTTTTAATATTTGGAAAATACGTTTTTTGCTGTTTGCGTTGCTTTCTGTGGATTAAATGTTATACATCTTGGTATCAAATTGTTTGTTTTGTCGAATCTGATTTTAATTTACTTAAAATGATGACTATATAGATCATTCCGATTAAAGCGATTTACATCCAAACATCGACTTATTTAACAACTTCTTGTTGAACATGACGTCATTAGCTTTTACACATTCATTTTTAATATTTGGAAAATACTTTTTTTGCTGTTTGCTTTGCTTTCTATGGATTAAATGTGATACATCTTGGTATCAAATTGTTTGTGTTGATGAATCTGATTCATTTTAACAATAAAAGATTGCTTAGTTATTCAATCTTAGTAATATGACACATCCACTGATATAAGAGCTTCCTGTCGAAAATGATATAAAAACAATATGTCATGCAGCGTTATATCAGGCAGATATCAATGTAGCGGTTTGATAAAATGTTATAATATCTTATGATGTTTACTGCGTAATATGTAGCCATTTCATGAGTGGTTTTCGTATGTTAATTACATGTTTGTTTGTGGAGCTTTCGAAACTATAACAAATATTTCAATTATAATAATAGCCTGGTTATTGTTCTGCAAATTATTTATAAACATGTGCGACTCACGTATTTTTGTTTACACAATAATCTTATAGCAAATTGTCAAACGATGGCGAAGTGGGGCGGCGAAACCTTTGTAAACAATAAATCTCTTGCGAACGTTATTTATAACAAGATAATTTTTATTCATGAGATTATCAGTTCCATTTGTACTTTAACCATGAATGTGGTTTATATTAAACAGATATATGTAGACAGGATTGTGCATGGTCTCGAAATAAAATGTCATTTGTTTCTGTAAACATCGCCAGAAACAAACACAGGGTAGATAGGTCGGCTAAACGTTGTGTTTGCCATTTTCAGGGGCAACTATTACTCATGCATACTAGGTGTTAAATATGTCATTATTTTCGTTTGATTTTATTGACATTACACGTGCTAGTATTATGTTTATATCCGCTACGTTCAAATGCTTATATTTTGGGTTCGTTTCGATATGTGTCTGCTCCTACTTAGATGGACAAATTTATCTGAAGTCTAAGATTGCTTCGTTTACCACACTAGTGAACAGTGAACAAACATCTTAAAAATAATCCGATAAATATGAATATCAAGTCATACTTAATTAGTTTGATAACACTTACAGAATTGTCGTTGACATCATCTTACAGCATACAGATGAGACGTGTCCGGATGTTGACATATTTATATTAAAGTGTATTTTGGTGATATAGGAAAACCAAAGATTGATCGTTGGGTGATTAGATAACTAGCTTTAGAGTAGTAGCTGCTCTAATTTACATCGTACATTAGTACCTTAAATGTGTCGTGTTCTGAGAACACTGTGCAAAATCCTTGTGCGTAAATTGTCATCCCAGATGAGCCTGTGCAGTCCGCACCGGCTAATCAGGGACGACAATTTCCGCTTTTATGGAATTTTTCGTTTACATGATGTCTCTTCTTAGCGAAAATCGAGTTTAGGCGGAAAGTGTCGTCCCGGATTAGCCTGTGCGGACTGCACAGGCTAATTTGGGACGACACTTTACGCACAAGCATTTTGCCCAGTTTTCTCAGAACACGACACAAATGATCTAAAACACAAATAAACACGAGTGTCAACGGATTAACCCCAATTGCAAGCATTCTGATAAAATACAACTGTCCTAATATTGAAAATACTTATTTATATAGAAAAACAATGCATGAACAATTTTTTTTTACATATGATTCAATACGATTAATTTTATGTTAACACATTCAATTTGAACAATTAATTGAATTTTAAACATTTATTGATTTCTATCATAATCGTTAAGCTTTGTTCATTCCATAATTGCATGACCACCTTATGTAAGCACACAAGTATGTTATGGTAATAACAATTCGATGATTGGCTTTATTGAAGCTTTTAAATTCAATTTTTCAGAATTAAATAGTAAATCATTGCTAAAATAGAGCATGTCAAACGTTAAGTAACCGGAGCATATTTGAGGTGAAAGGAAATTATTTTTCACTTCTAAGCGGTAAATGAACAAACCATTACAAGATCGCTTGTTCAAGCAAAGACGCGTTCAATAAAACAAACATATGTTTTCAGTTAAACTAGATAAATATCGTTCGCGCTTACAAAAAAAAGGTATATGTGTCAGTGGCTGATCTAAAACTATTTGTGTTTACTGCATCCTGTTTCGGCGTTATCTCATACAATTTGTTTTATAGTAATAACAATTATTGTTGACATGTTATGTGAACATGCCTTTTCATTTAACAAAGAACTTTATTTGTTTAACAGTGTTGCATAAGAGCATGTTGTTTGTTTTCAAGCGAAACTTTATATGACCCTAGACGCGAATTCTTACATGAGCAGGAAAAAAATGTAATTTAAGGGCCATGAAATACAAATAACGCCATTTCAAAACTTTAATTCTAAAAGGTGTGCAACAAAGAGACGATGTGTATGTCAGTCAATTACAACTCAAATTAAAATCGTGTTCAATTACTTTGTTTCGTGCTAATGACGTCATTCGTATTATGACTGGCAATGTATACTTAAACGACGTTCAGTAAACTATTAAAACTGCTACTTCTGACTTTTTGTCTTTTTTTTTGCACCAAGTGAAAAATAACTTTCAAATATGTGAGGCCACGTTGTACGTAAGGGTTAACATCGAATCAAGTTGATTGTTACACACATTGTATTGTCTTTATGTGCAATGTGCTCATACTGCATATAACCCACTTAAACAAATATGTTGTTCCAAACCCAAACAAGGGCGCTAGTAGTAAATGTTGTACACCGTAGAAAACCGATATAACAACATTGCGCTTGAATAATACAGATAACTGAATAATTATATGAATTGTTCAGTTTTGCACAGATGTTTAAGATGGCAATAAAAATACACATTTGTATCATAGATTCTGAAAAAAAGTATAATAGTCATTCATACAATTGACGTAACTCTTACGACTTGGAGAAATTATTGTTTGATTTATGGATGTTGATCCATCGAGGTAAGAATAATTTGCAACGCTTAACTTTAAATTAATTTAAGCAAATGGAAACTGATGAATATCTAATCGATCAAAATGAAAAAACGTACGCACTGAAAAGCGGTCAAATAATGAAGAGTTTGCGACTATTAATTGCATCGTTTTTATGAAGCTTAAGCGTGTGATACCTTTGTATGTATTCGAGTAAGTAAATTAACGTATATACATTATATATTTCATTAAACCCCAGCGCTTTCGAACAAAAAACTATTTCATGTTTTTCTTACGACACAGTTTTCAAAGACCTTAAAGTCGTTTTCTTTTCATAAGAACCGATACCATTTAATTATTGTCGGTGGCCAGGGGCTTATAACTCAACTCGGCAAAATAATTAATCCCCTGATCGTCATATACTTGGAGATACACTCATAAACTTCCAAAAAGACACAAACAACCTAAAATGTTCCGTAAGGTGTATTGGTTCGAGCGATTTTAAGTCTAATTAGTGTATTGGTTCGAGCTATTTTAAGTCTAATTGGTGTATTGGTTCGAGCGATTTTAAGTATATTTTTTTTTTTAAATAAATTTTTACATGTAGATCACCAAATTTAATTTTGCACTTCATTTTACAAAGGCATGAATCGTCATTCATTTTTCGAATATATTATAATAAGCATTTGACTTTCTTTCAGTTTGTTAAGGATTGTCGTTTTATGAATATTTAGTAACTGGAATTATTCAATAATTAAACTGATTTTACTGCACTTTGTACAATAAAAAAACGAAATGATTTAGAAATGTTTTCAAATCTTTGTTATGAAGGTTTCTATATTCGCCTTTTATTGCATTACATATATACCACATGTTAACCAAACACAATAGCCATGGAAATGTGTTAATTGGGAGAAATGCTCATCGCTTCAAAAGAAATGTTTGCGTTGCATGATAAAATGTTCCTAGTTCAACACACATTTACGAGTATATCATTCAAAACGTAATGGCAATTAATATATTGGGAGTAATTGTTAAATCCTCGTATCATTTTCAATACAGTTATTCACTTTTATAAATCTTATTTTTTTTTAATCCCATCAATATTGTGGCTGAGAATGCTTCTTCTAAAACGCGGGCTGTTAATTATAAGGGTTGCATTTTATTTAAAACTGAAAAGCAATAATAGGCAAGCATATTGCGCTTTATGATTTAAATAAAAATAAAAATGTAGTTTTATAATAATTAAATAGAGTCCTCAAATCCTCACGGGCATGTGAAGCATAAGAAGGCATGAAGAGCATAAAATATGTAAGTAAACTATTTTAAAATAATCAATAAAGATACACGTATATGTATTAGCGTATTTTTGAAGCATGCAATACATGTACATACTAATACAGAAAACGCCCATTATCATGATTTACGAACGCTAACATGCAATTAATAAGTAAAATTGCTAGCGTACCGTTGAAATAAATGTAATAACGATACGTACATTGTTACATTTAGTTTACTTGTTTATTATAACCACCGTACCTTGATAATACGTGCATTCTAAGACGAAAGCGAAATGAATGAGCAGCTAAAAGACATAGTGCACGATTGAAGTAATTTCACACATAGAAAATTATGGTACGGTTCGTTCAAATAGTGATATTGTATTGTTAAAACTTTGCCCCTGTAATATAGCTCTCATTAAAAGCATTTTGTTTGAGTAGCTTAGTTTGCCTAAGAATTAACAATGCAGCACTATCAATACTCTGTGTGTTCTGCTTTGAGAAAATTTAAAACGCGTCAATTAAAATTTGAAAGGTATATTTACAATCTGAATCAAATCAATTATCATTCTGTGTTATCCAGTTGAGTACAGTTCTTATTTACATAAAGCTGAAATTAGAATTCAGAAGATTGCTGCTAGTACGGTACTAAACATTGAGAAGATAAAATAGTAAACATGTCAGTGGAACGAAACGCACTAATTTTGAGTGCAATTATTATTTTGAGTCACCTCCAATTGTACACGGCATTTTTGCATTAAAACGTTTCATTTCGTCTATAACAACACTTTAAAGAATTTAATGAGCAGGATAAAAAAGTATAAAGCTTTAGGCGAAAGATTTAACTGTTTCGTTAAATTGCGTAACACCTGTTTTAATGTCGAATACTTTTAAACGGATTCAGAGAGTGTTGTAAAAGAAAGAACACACTCGACAACTATCTATTATCCATTTAAACGTTAAACGAGATCGTTATAGTTTATTCAAACGTTGACATTTAAACATAGAAACATATTGTTGTATTGTTGTAAGTAAAATCTTTGGCATAAATGATAAACAGCTTATAGTCTTTTTCAGACTGTGACCTTGTAAACAAACAAAATACGAAAGGTATATTTTCAATCAAAATTATATCAATCAAGTCCTATTTGAAAAAATTCTTAGTTAAACAAAACAGTTTTATCCGGTTGCGTTCATTTCTCATTTTCATAACGCTGACATTTGAATTCAGTATTTGGTTGCTAGTACGGTTCTTTGTAAAAATGTCGGACCAAAAGCGTTCATAATGATAGTAATGGTTACTTTGAGTAACTCAACATCAATGCATTCAAACGTTTACATTGCGATGAACAGCATTCGTCTTACAAGACCGTACCGTGAGGTTACAAATATGCCACTTCTGAAGAGTCCTAGTGCATGTGATAAGGACTTCCTATGTCTGTCAGTCAACTATCACCATGACTATAAGAAATGTGCGTTGACGTCATTCAGACATGATGATGTTCTCGTGTGGTCGGTTAAAGAAAATGGATTGACACTTTATTATCAAAAGAACCTCGTTTAATATATGTTTGAATACTGATAAGAAAATCAAACATGTTATTTTAAACAAATACATTTTGCATTATAAATAAACTACTTAAACATATAACTCATCATTTTATGACATACATATTCTAGATGCAAGGTTCGTCAGCGGAAAACAAGCTTGGGAATCGTCGGTAGCTGAATGGTGTTTAACGTCCGGCAACCTTACCATTGATAGAATATTTATGTCCCTCATCGATCAGAGCTCGTGCTTTCATTCCGGCGAGGATTTTGAAAACTTTCTCATTATTGAGCTAGACAGGACCATATCCATAACTTTCATCGACGTGTTGTTCCGGTCAGATAATTGCTGCAGTGAGTTTGTTTAAATTTTGACAAATGTTTCGGTTATATTCAACAACTATTGAGAACATATCAATTGCAGGTTTTTCCTTTTTTTTATAAGACTTCAAGTCACGTTTTTTATAAACACATGTATAAGAAATACTAACGCGGTCCTATTTGTAAACATTTTAAATACCGCCATCGCATTGTATGTCCGACTAGAGCATTATGTTTATTTTACTTCTTCACTTGCATTTAAGCTTTTCTTGGACTCAACATAGTACATAGGGAGGTAAGAATAAAAAAAATGTTATTGTGCAATAGTTGTTGAGTTTATTGTATTGTTGTTTTTTTTTTCAGATCATAATAACCGAAATATCGAAATGATTGTATCTCAGACGAAGGCGGATGCTGATGTGAAAAGGGGCGCTGTTTGCGCCTTCTATAAAGGACCACCAAGGGACGCAAGCATTCCTGAGAGGATACAATGCGCTGCAAACAGCACCGGAAAATTCGTCAAATTTCTTCAACGGAACATTAAGGTCGATGCGATGCATATTTGTGAAATTGCATTTTATACAAATGAGTAAACAATATTGTTTCATTCGTAGGTTGAAACAACTGCGATGATTTTTCTAAGACGTTTCTATCTGATTCTGTCTTACACCTTTCAGTGACTGCTCTATAAGCAATGTTATTCTAGTAATCAAATGACAAAAAACACAATTCTTGTATATTCGTACTTTCTTTGAGATTTGTATGTTTCAAATCAGACTCTTACAAACATAACGATGTGTGTTTTAAATGATCGACGTAACATAGTATAATTACAACAAAATACGTATATATAAACATGTTTTTGGCTTTCTTTTAAATCTGCTTGTTCAAATATAGTATACGCGTTTATTAATTGTGTTATAAACCTGGGACTTCCTTCATAAAATGTGGTGTACATAAAGGCAGAAGTTTGCATTCAATTTAATTAACCTATTGTTTCTATGTCACAAAATAACTGTACATGTACTAATGCACTGTAGAGTCTTATCTTTGATCTTTACTGATAAGCCAAGTTAACCTACTGTGTTTTGGTGTATTGATGGAACATCTCTAAGATCAATTGGATTGGGAAAATCAATAATCTCAGCAGGCTACTGTGCTATGAAACTGTTTCTATGCACTGGTTGACCTGTATGTATTTAGTGCAGTAGATAATGACCATTCATAAAGGAGACAAAATGCTGACCATGTCCATGCATCTTTTTCACTATAGGGAGTCATTCGTTGCATTTACATGTGTATATACTTTGTTTGTGTACATACTGTAATTCATTTCTTTCTGTGTAGTATTTAGATGATATTTAATGTCTCAACTGCCATTAACTAATTAATAACACAATTCTGTCATCTGGTAACCCATATATGTTGTGTTTATACTCAAAATGAAGCATTTTGTTAGAGGAACATGGATATACTATTTGTTGTTTTGTATTATGTTGACTTTTATTTTTATGCATGTGTTTTAGTTTAATTGTCATGTTTCCTTTGTCTAAGCTGAGAAGTCTCAAAAGGAGGGGCTAAAATGCCTTGTCTTAGATCCTTATCTGTCAATCAAAATCTCAACACTCCTCTAAGAGTATACAGCAGCCAATTAAAATTGAGATAAGCCCAGAACAGATGTATGGAAGGATATTATTGAATGTTTACTATTGACCAATGTCCTTCTAGCCTGGGGGTGTATAAAACATGCTGCACAGGGCTTATCAGCATTCCGAAAACTAAATTTTGACTGCTTAAAGAATCTATCTATCTCTTGGTTAATGTGCTGGGCCCCTCTGGGGCATTGTCGCACAATTAACATTAACTTATCTGTGTCACTGGGCTGTTTGCAATTTCTAAACTCTAGGCTGGCAGACTTTTAGTTAAGAGAAGTGAACTGTTCTATATTTAAGAAGAATTAATAAATGAAAAGGAAAATTTAACTGTGACTTGTCGTGAGTGAAAGAAAATAAAGGTTCCTGGCTAACCGACTTAAAAAGCCAGTGGTGTCGGCAACCTGACAATTAACGTCCTTAGAACCCAGTAAACTCGGACCAAGCACGAGGTTTACGACAATTGTAATCATATTTAATTAAAGACAACTGCAGACCCGGATGTCAAACTGTTTATGTCATTGCAAGCGATCATGCCGAATACTTTATTGTCAGTTTTTCACATTTGAATATCAAAATACAGATTTGAGCGAGTTTCGATGACAAAATTAACATACAAGCGAACAAGGTTACATGTAATACCACAAATTGGTAATGATAACATTTAACATTTAATGTTATTGTCTTAAAATCATGTTAATATATCTAATGTAGAAATATATGTAATATGTAGATACTTCTTGAGCGGCTTTATGTTACATGTTTGTCTTTGAAGCTCTCGAAACTATACAAAAGTTTTAATTACAACAAAAATCTTGTTGTTTCTTTATTCTGCAAATCAATTATATACATACATGTACAACTCACGTTATTAAAATGGGGTCTTCTGTCTACGAATAATTCTAAGCAAAGTGTCTAACGACGACAAAATCTGACGGCGATATCTATGTACACAAATATAAACTAAAGCGAACGTCTTATCAAACATTTCTGAAAACTTTGATACGTCACATAATCAGTTTAAATTGTACTACAATGAATGGGCAGATCAAACATAGCATATATATAAATACAAATACAATTTTGCTTTGTCTAGAAATGAAATGTCATTGGTTTCTGCAAAACTAACAAAAAAGGTATGTTGGTCGGCTAAACTTTGTTTTTTTCCATAATCAAGAACAACCATTACTAAACCTTACGTAGTTTTATACTTTATTTGTTCCCAAAGTTAATGCATTTAATGCATTTCTGTTACGGTAGGCCTTTAAACCTAGATAAACTTCAGCTAAAATGTGCTTACGTCATATATGTTAGTGGTAGCAATACTTGATTATGAATGTAATAGAACGTGTCTGTTCACTTCGAACTTTATTTGTTGCATATTCTTGTCTTAGTATTTGATGTTCAAGTGGTATCTTCCCAGCGCATGGGTGCAAACACTCACATCTGTAGAATTTAAATAGTTATATTACAAGGGCATAGGAACCTCTTAAGTCAATTTCGAAACTAACATATTCGGCTGAATAAGAAAATGATATAATATGTTGTCAGTTCATTAAAACAGTAGATTATAGTCGTTTTCAATGATGTCAATAAAGTAATAGCGTACAGATGACGTCATTACAGAAGATGACTGGTATTACCAACAGACACACGGTAAATAATTCATTGTGACTTTTTGGTTATACTTCGGTTTTTAAGCATATTGTAAGTGTCTTGAATTATGGTTTGAACACTAAAGATTGGTTTCAAATACCTACATTGGTTGTTATGAAGCTTTTTGATCATGTATTTTATATGCATTGGACTACAAATATTACATAATATTACAAATCCTCAAAATTATACGCGATTTCGGAATCCGATTGCATATATTCTTATTTGTATAAAACAAAACTTAAACCTTGCAGCCCTAACGTTTAAGGTGAATAACACTTGTGATACAAATCATTCAATCTAACAGATGTAAATATGTTTCGCACATAGTTTGTTTGAATTTACTGACGGACTAAACGTAAGTATGTCCTTAAGCAACTAAAATAGTATGTTCAAATCATTATGCTTCAAAATATATACTTCAATACAAACATATTCTTACATTCGATATCTTTATCCGCTTGTATTGATTAGTAAGAAGTCGTTAATATTTGTCAAAACATTTCCATTACAATACAGATATTGAGTTTGATGATTGTTTGTCATAAACATTGGTTAGATTTTCGCATTTCATCTGTTATACAGAAGGTAAAAAACGCGCTCTAACGTATACAGCAATCAGTAAATTGTATCTGGAAAAGACACCCTACAATATAGTTACAATGTCTTAGCAATATGCCATTTCAACATACAACCAGTATGAATTACTACTATGACTAAACTCAACAATGTGTTTTTAGTATTTCAATATGTGATACGGTCTATTGGTTGTACTATTGTTCAATTATAAGTTACATAAAACAAAATGCGTGTATGTATGTGTATATCAAAGTTGATGGGTTCTTTTCACGACAAAAACTTTATTTTGTGAGAACACGGAATGTGCTCCAGCACAACTACCAAATAAATATACTATATTCTTGAAAGAAATGTGAGTATAAGCTGACCTTCGTGTTATTAAAGTTCATTGAAACACATTTTATGTTAGTGTGGTCTTGTGCTGTGGAACGAAACCGAAGAAACCGGATGAAACTTTAGTTTGATGAAAATATTTTTGAACATGTAGATACACAAACATATTTATTTAATACGACACTTTCCGCATAGACTGGACGTTTCTTTCGAAGAAACTTCGATTCAACGCAAAAACCTATAAACGCGGAAAGTGTCTGGACAGGCTTATATATGACGACACTTTACGCACATGCATTTAACTAGAGTACGGTTCATATGTATTTCAGAAGTATAGATTAGAAGACACATAATGGTAATCGTGATAGATAGTTGTGCTACAAGATCGCTTCAATGCATCGCTCAGTCGATACGAACGACTCAAATGAATGTTCAATAGCAAACCGATTCTTTTGAATATATTGCTAGATGAGTTGTACTTAAATCGTTAATTAACGTTAAATTAATCAAATCCTATAGGAAAAGAGCTAAGTTAAAAAAAAGATCTACCCAGATGCGTTTAGTATCATTTTCATTACGCTGATATTTGAAGTCAGTAGTTGGCTGTTAGTACGGTACTTAACGTAGAACAGATAACATTGTAAAAATGTCAGTGGTACGAGAAGCGTTCATTATAATGGTTATGGTAACTTTGAGTCACGTTAACTTGTACTCAGCCTTGTTTCATTCAAACGTTTACATCGCGAAGATCAACATTCGTCTTACCAGAACATACCGTGAGTTGACAAATGTGCCACTTCTGAAGTGTCTTAGTGCATGTGATTCGGACTTCCTATGTCTGTCAGCAAACTATCACCATGGATATAAGACATGTGCGTTGACGTCATTTAGACATGATGACGTGATTGTTTGGTCGGTTGCAGAAAATGGATGGAAACTATATTATCAAAAGAACCTCGGTAAATATATGTTTGAATATTAAAAACACATTCCACACATGTAGTTCTTAAGCAAATTTTAGTTTCATTATAAATAAACTAAAAAAACATAAAGCGCATCGTTGAATTGCGTACATATTCCAGATGCAAGATTCGTCAGCGGAATACAAGCTTGGGAATCATCTGTAGCTGAATGGTATTTAAAGGCCGGCAACCTGACCATTGACAGAAGATTTCTGTCCCTCTTCGAGAGCAACTCTTGTTTTCATTCCGAAGAAGCTTTTGAAAACTTCCTTATTATTGAGCTAGACAGGACCATATCCGTTACTTACATCGACGTGTTGTTCCGGTCAGATTGTTGCGGTGAGTTTGTTGAACAATTTCAAAAATGTTGCGGTTGTATTCAAAACCAATTGAGAACATATCAACTGCAGACTTTAACTTAAGAAACAATAATTAAAAGAAATACTAAAGCGGTCCTATTTGCAAATATTTTAAATGCCAATATCGTTTATTATATGTGAGACTGGACCATTAGGGGTTTTTTTGCTTCAGGATTTTCGGGGACTCAATATAGTACACATTGAGGTAATAATAAAAAAAAATGGATAATATTTTCATTTTGCAACTGTTGTTGGGTTTTTTATTTTCGTTTGTTTTCAGATAATAGAAACCGAGACATTGAAATCATTGTATCTCAGACAAAGGCGGATGCTGATGTTAACAAGGGCGCTGTGTGCGCCTTCTATAACGGACCACCAATGGACCCAAGCATTTCAGAGAGAATACAATGCGCTGCCAACAGCACTGGAAAATTCGTCAAATTTCTTCAGCGT
This sequence comes from Dreissena rostriformis, assembly GCA_007657795.1. Classification (NCBI taxonomy): domain Eukaryota; kingdom Metazoa; phylum Mollusca; class Bivalvia; order Myida; family Dreissenidae; genus Dreissena; species Dreissena rostriformis. The sequence goes on from VMBQ01004636.1 coordinate 63,690, forward strand.
AACATCAATGTTACAGCTTTGAATATTTGTGAAATTGTATTTTATACAAATGAGTGAACCGATAGTCTTGATTCGTATGTTGAAGTGACCATGATTATGTCTTTCACCTTTCAGTTTCTGTTCTATAACGCAAGGTAATTTTGATAATCAAATAATGCCATTGAACACGCTATTAGTGTACATTAGTTCTTGCTTTGGGATAACATTATTCAAATCAGACCTATATAATGATGTATGTTTCAAATGATTGACATAACACCGTCTAATAACAACAAATTACGTATGTATAATCAATAGCATTATGCTTGCGCTTTTTGTAATCTGCTTGTTCAAATATATCTATATCAAAGTATCAGTTTTTATTGGTTTTTATCTCAGTTAACTAAAAGACAACCCACGACTATAATGTCAAACTGTTAACTTTTATCCTGCCAAGCGATCATGAAGGATACTTAATTGTAAGTTTTTGTAATTTTGAATATTAGAATTGAGCAAACAATAAGAGCTAACAATGTGCATAAATTCAGGTTTTTAGCGAGTACTAACGACAAATTAACCTACTCACGATATATGTTACCTGCCAAATCACAAATTGGTATTTATAAAGAATGTTATTGTTTTTGACTTGATATCATGTTATTATATCTTATGTTGGTAACTTTTCAATGTGTGGATATTTCTTGAGTGGTTTTCGTTTGTTAATTACATATTTGTTTTTTGTGAAGCTCTCGAAACTATAAAAAAAAAATGTTTCAATTACAATAATAGCCTTTTTATTGTTCTGCAAATCAAGTATAATCATACGTGTGCGACTAACCTTTTTTAAAATGTATTTTCTGTATACAAAATAATATTATAGCAAGCTGTCAAACGATGGCGAAGTGGGGCGGCGAGATCATTGTCCACAATTAAACTCTTGCACACGTCATTAAGACAAGACAACTTTGATGCAAAGGTAATCAGTTTCATTTGTACTTTTATTAATGGGTATAGAAATAAAAACATTTCTGTTGACACGAGTGTGAATGGTCTCGAAATACAATGCCATTTATTTCTGCAAACATCATCACAAAAAAACAACGGGTAGATAGGTCGACTACACTTTGTGTTTGTCTTATCCAGGGGCAACCATTACGTAACCATACTTAGCGTTACCTTTTTTTTTGGCAAAGTGATGTAAGCGTATTGAGAGGACGTCATGGAAGCACACGTCCTTAATATGTCCTCATGTTTGTTTGATTTTATATGACACATGTGAGTCTAATGTTAACGTCCGTATTGTTTTGTTGGCGAGTTATGACAAGCTATTAAAATGTTTTTTAAATTATTAAAAGGTCGCCCTGGTGTCATGGATATGGTGTCCGCCTAGCGGGAGTTCACGGTTTGGATCCCCACTGTTTGCGCGTTCTTTAGATCTCCCCTAAACAGACAGACAGACAGACAGACAGACAGACAGACAGACAGACAGACAGACAGACAGACAGACAGACAGGCAGGCAGGCAGGCAGGCAGACAGACAGACAGACAGTCAGACAGACAGACAGACAGACAGACAGACAGACAGACATATAGTTTATTCAGACTTATACAACAGTCTTCAACTCAAATATACACATTATTTTCTGTCACGTAAAAACGAGTCAAAACATAACATTATGTAACATAAATTCAATTACAAAATACAATACAAATAAACATAATATATAAATATATATATGTCAAGAACACGTAAGTTCTATCGAGGGGTGATGAAATCTATCAAACAGTATTATTTCGGAATGTATTTCTTATGACTAAAGCTTCTTTAATATATTTTCATACATTTGAAATTACTAATCTATCACTTGAAACTAATAACTAGTGGAATTTATACACAGATGGGTTTATATAAAATTTAAGGCTAATACAACTTTTTCTTCGATCTATATAACAGTGGCATATACATATCAAATGGTATTCGTCTTCTAAATCAACGGAATTACAACATAATCAAAAACGCTCATTTCGTGGAATGTTGTTCTGAGCATATTTGCCAGTTAGGATTCTCAACAGATGTGCAGAGACTCTTAATCTTACAAAAAATAAACGCAGACGTCTAGGAAGTAAGTCTAAATATTCTTCCTCTTCCAAAGAAGATTTATACATTTTAAACATATCTAATACAGAACTGTTATTCATTTTACCATACCATTCTTGTTTAAAATTGTTAACAAGTCTGCATTTGAACTCTGAAACAAAACCATTTACTTGCACAACGTTTGGATTTTCAAATACATAACCAAATCCATAATTATTTAACATCCTCTTAACATCTGTGACCCAATTTTTATAACCTTTATTACAATCGTTTGAAGCTTGTTCGTATACAATTTGCATAATAATATTTTCATTGTTAAGAATTTTAAACCAACACTTTATAAATTTAACATACCTGTTTACATACAATGGTATCTACCTAATTCTCCACAAAAACGACATTACATGTATTAATTTTAACTTGAAGCAATCGTTTGCAAAATGTTAAATGTATGCGTTCAATATCATCTGACTTTGTGAAAACCCACACTTCTGAAGCATAATTTAATATAGAACCCACAAAGGAGTGGAACAACTGACAGATTTTTTTTTGTTTTATATCAAAGTCATGATATTTTATCAACAATAAATTCAATTCTTTAAGGGCTTTACCAACCAAACGTTCTTGGTTTAATTTAAAACTTCCAGTATAATTAAGCACCGTGCCTAAATAGTTAAAGTTAACAACAACTTCAATATCATTAACATTGTACAACCATTTTTCATTTTCTTTTAATCCCCCTCTTTTCCGAAACACCATTTTTACAGTTTGTGCAGTGTTAACATTTAGCCCCCAAGCATTGCAGTATACATATAATTAATCTAAATGTGATTGAACTTTAACAGGTGACTTGCCTAAAATAGCCATATCATCGGAAAATAATAATAAAATCAACACAATATCATCTATACTCAAACCAGAGTTAATGTTATCTCGAAGGTAAGTTCAAGATCTTCAACAAATAAAAAAAATAAAATCGGCGACATTACCTCCCCTTGCCTCAGTCCAACCGCATAACTAAAATAATCTGAATAAGATGAACATGATTTAACACGTGACTTAACATTCGCATACATATCCTATACTATTCTAAGCAATTTGCCTTGTATACCAGACTTAAACATTTTCAACTATAACGCATTGCGGTATATTTTATCAAAACATTTCAACGAATCGACGTATATAACATACGACGTTTATTTTCATTTAAATAATTGTGTACAATCGACATCAATAGATAAAAAGCATCAATAGTTGAATAACCTTTTCTAAATCCGAACCGCGCATCCGAAATAATAGTGTTTTCATTGCTAAAAGTTTCAATGCGCTTGTTTAAATTCGTGGTAAATAATTTTGAGAAGCAACTTACTAAAGTAATCCCTCTATAATTATTAACATCATTAATAGCACCTTTTTTATGCAAAGGGATTATAACCCCTTCTGTCCATTTATCGTGAAAGAAACCGGATACTAATATACCGTTAAACACATCGCACAGATGTGCAGACAAAATATCACTACATTCAAGAAAATATTCATTCAACATACAATCACTACCCGATGACTTATTTCTTTTTAAATGTTTAATCGCATGGCGAACCTCCTCAACAGATATAGGTACGTCAAGTTCTGGGAATGCAACATTTACACAAAAATCTTCTGCTTCGTTATTACAAAAATCCGACATATTGCTTCTGAGGTTTTCAAAAAAAGATGTAAGTTCTTCTAACGGTATTTTATTTGTTACGGACTTATTATTTTTATTTAAAAAAATCGCCAAAAGTCTCTTGGTTTGTGTTTTCTTAAATTTTCAATCTCAATCATTTTGTGCCTATAACAACAGGCCTTTTTCTTGCGGATTAAGTCCTTATAATACTTTTTACGTGTACATACACACACCAAGTACTTGTTCTATGCCCAGGAAACGGACTCTTGAGCGTTTCAAATAAGTACTTTTAATGCAATCGAGCTAAAATAAATAGGTTTAAACTAAACTGTAAAAAGCTATCAATATCCACTCAAGTCAAAATATGTGTTAACACATTTCTACCCTCTTACGGTGAGTATGAACGTGCTGTGAGAAGTGTGCAACGTTCAAATGCTGATATGTTGTGTTCTTTTCGATATTTTTGTCAGCTCCTACGCAACTGGACAAAACTCATCTCAAGCAGTTGACGAAGATTGCCTCGTTTACCACGCTATGGCACTGAAGAACGAATCTTAAAAAAAATCCGATAAATATGAACATTGAGTAATACTTAAAAAGATTGATAACATTTTAAGAATGGTTGTGTACATCATCTCACGATATCCAGATCACACTTGTCCGGATGTTGAAATATTTATATTAAAGTATATTTTGGGTGATAATGGAAAACCAACGGTTGATCGTAAGGTGACTAGCTAACTAGCTTTAGAGTAGTAGCTGCTCTTATTTCCATCATACAGTAGAACCTAAAATGATACAAAACACAAATGAACACAAGTGTCTATAACCGGTGCACATGCCTTTTATCCCAAATAAAGCCGATGTTACGATCTACTCTCATCTTACATCAGTCAGGTTTCATGACAGTTTTTAGGTTGTAAACATTTGATATGTGTCAATGGATTAACGCCAATTAGAAGAATTCTGATAAAATACAACTGTCCGAATATTGAGAATGCTTATTTATATAGCAAACACTGCACGTCCGATTTTCTTTTTAAATGTGATTCAATACGAGTTATTTTGTGTTTACCCATTCAATTTGAACAATAAATTGAATTTTAAACATTTATTGATTTCTATCATAATCGTTTAGCTTTGTTCAGTCCATTATTGCATGACAACCTTACGTAAGCAAACAATAATGTTCTGGAAATACCCATTTGCTTATTGGCTGAATTGATGCGTTTTAAATACAATTTTTCATAATCTAAATAGTAAATCATTGGTAAAAAAGAACGTGTCAAACGTTAATTAATCTTAGCACATTTGAAATGGAAGGACATTATTTTTCACTTCAATGCGATAAATGAACAAACCACTACAAGATCGACTTTCAAGCAAAGTCGCGTTAATTAAAACAAACATTTGTTTTCAGTTTAACTAGATCAATATTGTTTGCACTTACAAAAGGGTGTATGTGTCTGATCTAAAAAAATAAATATTTACTGCATCTTGTGTTGGCTTCATCTCATAGAACATTTTAGTTTAGTGGTAACAATTATTGTTGACACGTTATTTGAACATGCCTCTTCATTTAACGGGTGTTGCTGCAGTTTTGCTGATTTTTTCCATCTTATAGATTTTGTTCAAAATTTATATTTAAGTAATACATACATATTCTATACGAAAAATGAAATAAAAACATAGGGTCAACTGCCTTGTTTTGATTTTATTAACCATTATATAACATGTCCTTTTTCATTAAAACTGAAAAATCTCTAATTGCGTAAAAATAATTATTACCTATGAAATTGGCAACATGTAGATATTATATAAGCTTAGATACATCATATATCATTTAATTAAACCTCACACTACCAATAAAATGGAGTACACAAGTTAAATTTTAAGAAATTTAATTTTTATAATTTTTATGTCACCCCCAAAAAACGTCATTTTTTAATATTTTAACCACATTAATGGAATTTAAAAAAGTTCTGTCAAACAGAATTCTGCGAAACTGATTAAATATGTTCATCTACGTATTGTCATAATAAAACAAAAAATAAATAAAAAAAAGGGGGTCATTGCACTTTTAACAAAGTTTTTTTGCTTAAACAATCCCTACCGTCTATGTTAAATTTCATTAAATACAGAAATTAGGCAAAACCAAAGTACCGGTATATAGATTGCTAGAAATTTGCATAAACATTAGAAATTGTTTACAATCTTAACTGGGATCACAACAACTTACCAAAGAAACAAAACAATAATACAATATTTAATCACAAACATAAGACCATACAGTATTAAACTCGACCTAAATTATCAATAACTAACAGGGACTTGTTCACAGATTTCGGCATGTTTTGAAGTGTGTAATTAAATGCTTTTAATTGATCAATGTAAACAACAGGACAAAAGAGCTCCAGTATAAAACAAGAATGAAATTAAAGAAAGAAAAAAAATCAGTTAACCGCACCTGGGATCGAACCACTAACCGTTGTATTATGAACAAACTCGGTCATTTGTAATGATACAAAAAACAAAAATATTTGGTTGTGATAATAGCATCATAGGTGTTACTATAAATGTATCCTCGGTTAAATAAACTGCCGCACCACCCCTTAACATAGAACGCAGAGTGCAACAAAGCGACAATGTGTTTGTAAGTAAATTACAACTCAAAATGAAAGACGTGCTCACTAACTTCATTTGGTGCAGATGACGTCAGTCTCCGGACAAATTCTTATGATGACTGCAGAATGTATTATTAAACGAAGTATGGTTAACTATTGGAATTATTACTTGTGACTCTTCGTCTTATTTTTTCATCAAGTGAATAATAACTTTCAAATACGTTGGGCAGCGTTTTACGGCAAGGGTTGACATCGAATCAAGTTGCTTGTAACAAACATCTTTTTTGTTCTCATTTATTAATGCACTCTTATGAAGTCATCAACTACACAAAATAGATAGGTACACACATGAGTGGTTTAAAGTTTTCATAAAGTACCAACTCTCTTAACAACACGCATGCAATATACTCAAAAAAATACATAAACATGCACACATAAACAGACAAGAAAAAAAGGAAAGTAAAAAAACATAATATATAACATACAAAACATAGAATTGGAATTTTACATTTCTCTTATAATAAGTATACTTCCTTTCTCACATATGTTCATAAACACACTCAATTACACGCACACTCACATCACGCACACTCTCACACACACATCATATGTTCTATTACATGTTTAACAGTTTGTATTATGGATAAATATAATATACATATGTTCATAAACACACACAATTTCACTCACACTCACATCACGCACACTGTCACACACACATCATATATTCTATTACATGTTTAACAGTATGTATTATGGATAAATATAACAACAATAGTAATTTCTTTCATCCTGTGTTTCTGTACTTTACAATTGTAAATACAATTAATAAAGACCAAACGAAAAGGCAAACAAATACGACAACGATATTTTAGTAATTGTATGGGCATGGTTATTTGAAAAAAACTGTATATGAATATTAATTCTTACTTGAAAAATATTGGTTTGTTTGTGTGTTTCAATTTTGTATTTAATAAGGGCACTTTCTTCTTCTGTCTGTATCCTTAACTTCAAATAATTTAAGAATATGTTAAATTTTGGAATGGATTTTTTTTATTTTCATATTTAATATGAATACTTTCATCAACATGATAATAAAATTGAGAACTTCACTGTGTAATTTAATTTCTGTATTTCCAAGGAAAGCAGTTGTTTTATTTATTTCAATGTCAATTTTCACTCGTTTAAGGAACGTTTGCAGTTCTGTCCAAAGAGTTTGGCTATATAAACATTCCCAAAACAAGTGATCGATTGTTTCAACGCTTTCTTGACAAAAATCACACCGACTGCTATTTGTTAGTTTACATTTCGTAAGAAACTTATTTGTTGGAATGATTCTGGATAAGAATTTGAATTGAAAGTTACGTAAGTAAGTATCAATTGTTGACTTAAATGGAAGTGTATATATTGTTCTCCAGTTGAGGTTTTCTTTTAAATTAAGGCATGAATTCCACTTTCTTTCTATACTGTCATCGATTTTACTTTGTGATTGTAACTGTATANCTTAATGTTCATGACGCTGTAATTGGAATTTAGTAGTTGGCTGCTAGTACGTGACTAAACATAGAGCAGATAAAATTTTAAAAACTGTCAATGGAACGAAAAGCGTTAATTATGACGGGAATGATTATTGTGAGTCACATACAAATGAACTCGGCATTTCTGCATTCAAACGTTTATATTGCAAAGAACAACATTCGTCTTACAAGACCGTACCGTGAGGTGACAAATATGCCGCTTCTAAAGTGTCTTAGTGAATGCGATGAGGACTTCCTATGTCTGTCAGTCAACTATCACCATGGGAATACGAAATGTGCGTTAACTTCATTCAGACATGATGACGTGAGTGTTTGGTCAGAAAACGAATGGAAACTATATTATCAGAAGACCATAGGTCAGTATCCGTTTGTATGCGGAACATTAATTTCAAACTTGTTTGTTTTCAATATATTATAAATAGGCTTATACACTATTATTCATCATACATGTTCGATATACATATTGTAGATTCAAGATTCATCAACGGAATACAGGCCTGGGAGTCTTCTGTAGCTCTGGCAAAGCCCGGACCTAGTCATGGACCGGAGATTTGTATCCATCTTCTCTGACAACTCATGTTTTTATTCCGATGAGACGACAATACACTTCTTCATTGTTGAACTTGATAGGGTCACACCCGTTACTCACATCGACCTGTTGTTCCGATCGGATTACTGCAGTAAGTTTCTTGAAAAAATACAAATGTTGCGATTTGAATACACGACTTATCGGGACCATTTCAATTTCAGGACTTTCGGTTTAACTCATTTTTTTATGTTCTTTTTTGACTCGAGTACACATGTTAAAGAAATACTAGCGCGGTCCTATTTGCAAACATTTTTTAATACCGTCATCGTATATTTTCAGCATAAGTTTTTTTTATTTTGTCACTGCCATTCAGGTTTTTCTGGGACCCAACATAGTACACTTGGAGGAAAGAATAAACAAAATACGATATTGTTTTAACTGTGCAATAGTTGTTGGGTTCATTGTTTTTGTTTGTTTTCAGATTACAGAAACCGAGACATCGAAATCATTGTATCTCAGACGAATGCGGATGCTGATGTTAACAGGGGCGCTGTTTGCGCCTTTTATAGTGGACCCTCAATGGACCCAAGCATTCCTGAGAGAATACAATGCGCTGCCATCAGCAGAGGAAAATTCGTCAAATTGTTTCAACGTAGCATTAATGTTAAAGCTTTGAATATTTGTGAAATTGCATTTTATACAAATGAGTAAAACGTTATTATTTCTTTTCTAGTTTTGTAGTAACCGTGAGTGTTGTTCTAAGAAGTAAATATTTGAATATGTCTTACACCTCTAAGGTACGGTTTTATTGAGCAAGGTAATTGTGATAATCAAATGATAACGAACACAATTATTGTATATTCATCCTTGCTTTTGTGAGGTTATATTATTCAAATCGAACTTATACAAACATAACGATGTGTGTTTCAAATGATTAACATAAAAGAGTCTATTAACAACACAAAACGTATATGTAAACAATGTTGCTTTTGAATCTGCTTGTTCAAATATAGTATCTGTTTTTATTGGTGTTCATGCTATTTGACTTAAATACACCTCCCGACCCTGATGTCAAACTGTTTATTTTTCTGTCAAGCGATCATGTAGTATTCTTTATTGTGAGTTTATGTAATTTTGAATATCAAAATTGAGCTACCAATTACAGCTAACAATTTGCATTAAATGCCGATTTTGAGCAGGTTCCGATGACATAATTAACCTAATAACATAATAGGCTACAGGTTTCAGCACATATTGGTATTGATAACATTTTTATTTTGATTCACTTAATATCATGCTGTAATATATTTTGTTGGTAAATGCATAATCTGTAGATGCTTCTTGGGTGACTTTTGTATGTTACTTACATGTTTGTCGTTTAAGCTCTCGAAACCATATACAAGTTGAAATTATAACAATAGCCCTGTTATTGTTCTTTAAATCAATTCTAAACATACATGTGAGACTCACGTTTGTAAAATGTCAGTTTTCTCTCTGCAAAAAAAAAATATTATAGCAAATGACGGCGAAATCTATGTTCACAAAACCAAAGCCCTTTTTAAAAACTTTAATAATCAGTTATATTTGTACCACAATGGATGTGTAGATCGAACACAACAGATATATCAATAAAAAAAGATATCTGTAAAGCACGATTTTGCATTGTCTAGAAATAAAATGTACGGACAGACACATCATCTCATTTTTGCACTTCGCTAAGCATATTAGTTTCGATATGGTATTAATTGTTCGATATATCTGTGTGAAAGGAACATTTTTCCTGCTCATGTAAGTATTGGCATCTAGGGCAAAAGTTAGTGTCACTTGAAAATAAACTACCTGTACTAATGAAATAATTTGCAAAAAATAAAATATACGTAAATAGTAGAGCCTTTTGTTAACGTATCAACAATAATTGTCATGACAATAAAAATATAATTTGATAACACCAACACAGGATGCATTAACACTGATAGTTTTAGATCCGACACAGACACAGACACATATACCCTTTTGTAAATGATTCAACTACTGATCTAGTGTATCGTAATACAAATGTTTGTTTCAATGAGCGCGCATTATATGTTTTGTTTATCGACCTGTATGGAAGTGAAACATTTCCTTCCATATTAAATGTGCTTTGGTTAATTAACGTTTGACAATAACCCATTGAGTATGTCCATAACATAATTGTGTGCTCCCATAAGATTGTCATGCAATAATGGGCGTGAACAAAGATGTACGATTAGGATAGAAATCAAAAGAAGTTTTGAATTAAATGTATTGTTCAAATTGAATTTGTTAACATGAAATAAATCACATCGAATCACATTTATTATTATTTTTGTCGCTTGACATCCATATTTTCCGCTAAGAATTAACACTCTTAATATTCGGACAGTTTCATTGTATCAGCATTCTTCCAATTTGCGCGAATCCCAAGACACAACACACATGTGTACAATCAGCAATTGGTCATGCAACCTAACTGATGAAGTTAAGAAAACAGTAGACTCATATATTTGCTCTATTAGAAATATTAGGCATGTGTACTCGTTAAATTCACAATCAATGTCTCAAGTGGATACAGTTGCGTGTGTGTAAGTTGTCTATAACGTCTTTTATTCACGGTCGAATGGTCGAAATCAATCTCTGCTTGTAATCCCAAACAATTTTATCCTCACAAAGGGTTAAGAATTACTTAGGTCATATATATGAGCCTCGCTCTGTGAAAAGGGGGTTTAATGAATATGCTTTAAATGTCGTTACAGATTGGCCTGTGTAGTCCGAAAAGGCTAATCAGGGAAGACACTTTCCGCCTAAACTGGATTTTCGTCAAAAACAGTCTTCCTTCAAACGCAAAATACAATAAAAGCAGACAGTGTCGCCCCGGTTTAACCTGTGCGGACTGCACCGGCTGATATGATAAACAAATCCGTCCAAGTAGTAATTTGTTAAAATTTTAATTTAACAGTAGAGGCAATAATGCCGATTTTGATGTCTAGTGCAGTTGTATAAGCATCATTAGCAGCAGCGTACATCGGCATCAGCAAAAGTATAAGCATGAACAAACAAAGTACAGAAGATGCACACACATCCATTGTTCATTTTATTTGCGCTATTTTGTAGTTAAAGGAACAGTGGTCGTATATGCATTCAGTCTTTACAAGAGCACACATATTCTAAGGATGTTATTTGAACGATAAGTAAAACAATGTTGTAATGGGTGTTGCGCTTGTGAAAAGAAAACTGGTAAGTACAGATCCCATTTTCGTAAACAAGTAAGGAATCCGTACGTGTTTGTAATATTTGCATTAATTTGGTGTTGTTGGCTACTACTGTAAAATTAGTTAGCTAATGCCAAGAACGATCGATCTTTGATTTCCCAAAGTCACCAAAATATATTTCAATATAAATATTTCAACATCCGGATAGGTGCTATCTGGATTCCGTGAGATGATGCTTAAAACCAGTCGTATTTCTGTTAAGATCCTCTGTTCAGTGCCATAGCATGGCAAACGAAGCAACCAACGTCAATTGCTTTGGATGAGTTTTTCAATGTGCGTTGGAGCTGACAAATATCGATACGAACCCAAAACATCAGCATATGTCACTTGTCACTTGTCAATTCACTGCACTACCGGTAGAGGGTAGAAATTACTAGTAATCTATTAATATTCGTGATCTATAGACTTTGGATAGCTCTTAATAGTTTTTAAGTAACACTCTGAAACAAAACAATACGTAAATTAACCGAATACTCGCGAGTATCTTGTCAATATAATCAAACAAACATAAGCAAATATTTCGATCTACCCATTAAGTGTAGTACACATTAAACTGAAAATCTTACGCACTAAAGATTTCAAAATGAAAAGATGTCCGCCTTATTTTTTATTTGTGTCGTTTGACAATTTGCTTAAATATTATTTGATGTCGACAGAAAAGCGCATTTTGCAAACATGAGTCGCACATGAAGGTTAAGAATTGATTTGAAGAACAATAACAACCTGATAACTATTACATATTGTTAACTTCAAGCACATTGTTTTATGCACATAAAATGCGTGAACTTGAAGGGTCGTGTCACTACCGCATAAGTATACAAGCATACACATTCGAGATTTACAAGTTTGTTAATTCAGCAAATCCGGAGATTTAGTATTTTAAACTAATTTAATTGATTTCCATAATGAGAGTATGTACAACAATTACGCTCTTAACAACTTTGAAAATGCGTAGTTAAATGGTACACACACCAAAAATACATAAAGACAAACTTCCAAAGAGGTGTCCAATAAGCCATCTTGTAATTATATAATCTCGACACAGTGTTGGCTAGTTCTTCTAAATAAAGAACAATAAATGCCAATATTTAAATGCCCCAATCTTTTTTTCAGGTCAAGGTAAAAAAGTTCCGTGTCAAAGTACATCGTGTTGGCTTTCCCCACTCTTTGGACACAGTTTTGGTTCCATTACACATTATTTGTTATTCTTTTATTAGAACTGATTCAACTTTTGAGCTCAAATGTCATTTTATACATATAGCTTCTACAATAAAGTTTAAGCAAACCATGATTAGTTTGATGGCGAACACGCAGGCATTGTTTAGAATCTACCATTAAATGTATGTTATGTTGTTTTTAGCTCCACTGGCCAGAGGCCAGCGGGGCTTATGTCATGGTCCTGTGTCCGTCGTGCGTGCGTCCGTGCGTGCATTAACTTTTCTTTCAAACATCTTCTTCTCCTAAATTACTGGTCTAAATCTGATGAAATTTCTCAGGAATGTTCCCGGGGTAAACCTCTTTCAAATTTGTTCAAATTTTTCCCTTGGGGTCAAATTTGACCCTGCATCAGGGGTCACAAAATTGAAAATTCGCTTATATAAGGCCTATTTTGTGATTTTTTTTTAAATCTTCTTGTCCATAACCATTGGGCCTAGGGCTACCAAATTTTGTATGTAGTGACATCTAATAGTCCCCTACCAAATGCCTTCAAATTATGCCCCTGTGATTAAATTTGACCATAGCCCGGGGGTCATAAACTTGAACATATGCTTATTTAAGCCCTATTTTGTGAAAACTTTAAAAACCTTCTTTTCCATAACCATTAGGCCTAAGGCTACACAATTTGGTATAAAGAGACATTGTATAGTCCCCTACTTAGTTTGTTCAAATTATGCCCCTGGGGTCAAATTTGATCCTGCCCTGGGGTCACAAAATTGAACATATGCTTATATAGTGCCTATTTTGTGAAAATTTAAAAAATCTTCTTGTCCATTACCATTGAGCCTAGGGCTATCAAATTTGGTTCGTTGTGACATCAAATACTCTTCTACCAAATTAATTCAAATAATGTTCCTGGGGTCAAATTTGACCCTGCCCCGAGGGTCACAAAATTGAACATATGCTTATTTAAGGTCTATTTTGTGAAAACTTTAAAAATCTTCTTGTCACTAACCATTAGGCCTAGGGCTACAAAATTGGTATGTAGTGACAGTGTATAGTCCTCTACTTAGTTTGTTCAAATTATGCCCCTGGGGTCAAATTTGACCCTGCCCCGGGGTTCACAAAATTAAACATATGGTTATATAGTGCCTATTTTGTGAAAACTTTAAAAATCTTCTTGTCCATAACCATTGGGCATAGGGCTATTAAATTTGGTATGTAGTGACATCAAATAGTTCTCTACCAAATTTGTTCAAATTATGTCCCTGGGGTCAAATTTAACCCTGCCCCAGGGGTCATAAAATTGCTTATATAGGGCCTATTTTGTAAAAACTTTACAAATCTTCTTGTCCATTACCATTAGGCCTAGGGCTACACAATTTGGTATGTAGTGACATTGTATATTCCTCTTCTTAGTTTGTTCAAATTATGCCCCAGGGATCAAGTTTGACCCTTCCCTGGGGTTCACAAAATTGATTTTATGCTTATATAGTGCCTATTTTGTGAAATCTTTAAAAAATCTTCTTGTCCTTAAACATTAGGCATAAGGCTTCCACAATTAGTATGTAGTGACATCTAATAACTCTCTACCAAGCTTGTTAGCTCCACTGGCCAGAGGCCAGCGGGGCTTATGCAATGGTCCTGTGTCCGTCGTGCGCGAGTGCGTCCGTGCGTTAACTTTTTCTTTAAACATCTTCTTCTCCTAAACTACAAGTCCAATTCTGATAAAACTTCCCACAAATGTTTCTGGGGTGAACCTCTTTCAAATTTGTTCAAATTATGCCCCTGGGGTCAAATTTGACCACGCCCCTGGGGTCAATAAATTGAACATATGCTTATATAAAGCCTATTTAGTGCAAACTTTAAAAATCTTCTTGTCCATAACCATTGGGCCTAGTGCTACCACATTTGGTATGTAGTGACATTTAATAGTTCTCCAATTTGTTTGTTCAAATTATGCCCCATAGGGTCAAATTTGACTCTGCCCCGGGGGTCACAAAAATGAACATATGCTTATATCAAGCCTATTTTGTGCAAACTTTAAAAAATCTTCTTGTCCATAACCGTAGGGCCTAGGGCTACAAATTTCATTCAAAAGTTTGTTCAAATTAAGCCCCTGGGATCAAATTAGACCGGGTCCCCAAGGGTCACAAAATTGAACGTATGCTTATATTTGGCCTATTTTGTGCAAACTTTAAAAATCTTTTTGTCCATAACCATTGGGCCTATTTCTACCAAATTTGGTATGTATTTAAATCTTAAAGTTCTCTACCAGGGTTTTTTTAAATTATGCCCCTGGGATCAAATTTGACCCTGCCCCGGGGGTCACAAAAATGAACATATGCTTAAATAAGGCCTATTTTGTGCAAACTTTAAAAATCTTCTTGTTCATAATTATAGAGGCTGAGCCTTGGGCTACTAAATTTGGAATGTAGTGACATCTAATAGTCCTCTACCAAATTTGTTCAAATTATTCCCCTGGGCTCAAATTTGACCCTGCCCCGGGGGTCACACAACTGAACAAATGCTTATATAAAGCCTCTTTAAATTTTAAATATTTCTGTCCATAACCATTGGGCCTATGGCTACCAAATTTGGTATGTAGTGAAATCTTATAGTTCTCTACTAAGTTTGTTCAAATTATGCCCCTGGAGCCAAATTTATCCTTTGAATTAAAAACATTCAAAAGTTGTTTAAGAAAATTCGATTCGTCAAAACACATGGCCACAGGAAGTCGTTGAACTTTGCATGTTTATGCGTTTTTGCTATTTATTCATTGTGAAATGAATAAACTATTTTCTTCTCAAACGAAAAGTTTATCAAAATACACTTAGAATAACTTGTTTGTCATGATATCTCTTTAAATCTCACGCCATATGCAACTAGTGTTGCCATAATCGCAACATCTATTCTTGATGAATAATAATTCCAGTTTTCGTCTCATAAACATTTACTTTGTTTAACAAACAACCTCTACAAAGTTATCATTTATACTGCCTTTCGGCACCTCATGAACCTGAAAAACTCGTAACTTTATGTTTCCTCTGGCTAATATCTTCTTTGTACAATAAACAATTTCTTCACCACGTTAACAATCCTGATACACTCACTTATGCCTCAAAAATGAAGTAAAGTTCAGGTGATCTACGTCATACGGTATTTTGCATATGTCATGAACTATATAAGTAACAGAAACTTTGAAACCTAAAAACACTTTTTGGAATTTTGGAAAAAGATTTATGATTGAATGAAGGAACTTTCATTAATCTTGTAGAACATGCGTAGATTTGATCTTCAGCATCTAAAAATATTTGAAATAGAAAGAACGACAATATCTTTTGGAGAGATGATTGAACCTACGTTATAAGCAAAGGACCTGTGAGACAATTTCCGGGCTTTTTAGTCTGTTTAGTTAACACCGTAGTAACGTTTTCCATATATAAAAATGCTCACCCTTCCAACTTTAAGCGCCCAATGGGACGAGGGATAGAAAGAGAAAGTCACATGCTTGAGTTCATTTCAATCCATGCGCATTGCACGTTTATTTCGCATAAAAAAAAACAGTAGAGCGATACAGGGCCATCATGGCCCTCTTGTTTTGTTCCCAGTACTGGAATGTTCAGGTGACGGGGAATTCCAGCTAACTTATAATGCATCATTTTTTTAATCCAGCCAAATGTCTGAGGTCTTCCACCAACATCACATATATATATAAGTCACAATTTTGACAACCTCATGTGTGACTGCAACAAAATTCTTTAACGTACGGCCAACATGTTTTCAAACAAAATGGGCGAGTTACATTAATTAAATAACTAACATTTTACTTTTAAATTGTTTATTTGACGCATCATTCACAAAATGTGTTTTTAGAGATACAGAGTTTGTTAGTTTTCTAAATAGAAATATTTGTCTCTGGCTAAGTGTCGTCAAATACACCCACAACATGATT
>VMBQ01004637.1:0-18157 GCA_007657795.1 Dreissena rostriformis
TCATAGAAAAACCTTGTGTAGACTATAGAGGTCACAGTTTCCATCAGATCTTTATGAAACTTTATCAGAATGTTTATCTTGATTTTGGATCGTATATGGGTCATCTGGGGTCAAAAATTAGGTCACCAGGACAATTCTAGTAAAAGGTTAGCGATTCAGGGCCATCATGGCCCTCTGGTTTATTGCAAACTGCATCAATTTATTAAGGTGCTATTGACCAATATTTTGATTTTTCAGCTCTTGCATGCACATACATGTATTATAGATATTACCGTACCTGGACACATAAAACCTATTGTGTACACTCCTCATAAAACTGCTACATTAAATATTACTTATGCCATATTATACCACCATATGATGTAAGAAATTAAGAAATGCAACCTGCAGTGCCAATATGCATTATGTAGCCTTCAAAATAGCCTTCAACAGTAAATAAGGTATACATGAGCAGGGCAACATGTGTTAGGCACATGTTGTGGCATCCTCTTGAAATGATCCAGATGGGATTATCACAGAATATTTTTTTTTTATAAATTACATTAAAAATAACGATTTTAGGACTAACAGGCTTTCGGAATATCGCGTAGGCACCCTAAAATCGTGGCGTTCTCTTTTGTTTGACATTGTGTTTCGATTTAATTGGTTGTAATGGAATATTCATTGGGTTTTGAAACACGAGTTGACTATTAATATTGGTGTTTTTTTTTACACAATTGAAACTGTTGAGCGATATCTGTCAGCAGTTTGCCTCCAAGGTGCAAACAATTATCCAAATAAAACTGTCAACTAGAGAATACGCTGCACTGTTAGTCAATTGGTATTCAAAAGATGCAGCATACATGTGTAGTGTCAAATGATTAAATAGGCAGCCATTTAAGTGTGCCTGTCAAAACTAGCAAATAGAATGTAATCCTTGGAGATCATGAAATTATTGAGTTAATTGTAAATATATTATTGATAATTGGCTATTCAATTAACCAGATGACACCCTATTCCTACAAGCTAATGCAATGTTTTCACAAGGGAAATAGATGCAAATTGCTTGGTGTTTTCAATCATAATTCAATAAAGCTCAATATTCAATTATCAGATATTCAAGTAGACCATTTTTAGCTCATCTACAATTTATTTTTTTAAATAAAAATATGAGCTATTGTCATCACCTGAGCGTCTGCGTCGGCGTCCGGTTGAGTTTTGTGTTTAGGTCCACTTTTCTCATAAAGTATCAAAACTATTGCATTCAAACTTGGTGCACTTACTTACTATCATTGGGGGACTGGGCAGGCAAAGTTAGATAACTCTGGCTGGCATTTTGACAGAATTATGTGCCCTTTTTAATTGAAAATTTGGTTAAGTTTTGTGTTTAAGTCCACTTTATTCCTAAAGTATCAAAGCTATTGCTTTCACTTTCATACTTGCAACACTTACTAACTATCATAAGGGGACTGTGCAGGCAAAGTTATGTAACTCTGACTGGCATTTTGACAGAATTATGGCCCCTTTTATACTCAGAAAATTGAAAATTTGTTTAAGTTTTGTGTTTTGGTCCACTTTACTCCTAAAGTATCATAGCTATTGCTTTCAGACTTGGAACACTTGCTAACTATAATAAGGGAACTGTGCAGGCAAAGTTATGTAACTCTGACTGGCATTTTAACAGAATTATGGCCCTTTTTGACTTAGTAACTTTGGTTAAATTTGTGTTTAGATCCACTTTACTTCTAAAGTATCAAGGCTATTGCTTTCAAACTTAAAATACTGTCTTACTATTATAAAGGTACTGTACCTGGCAAGTAGAATTTGACCTTGACCTTTGAATGACCTTGACTGTCAAGGTCAAAGTATTAAATTTTGCTAAAATTGCCATAACTTCTTTATTATGCCCCCCTTCGAAGAAGAGGGGGTATATTGCTTTGCACATGTCGGTATGTTGGTCCGTCCACCAGATGGTTTCCAGATGATAACTCAAGAACGCTTAGGCCTAGGATCATGAAACTTCACAGGAACATTGATCATGACTCGCAGATGACCCCTATTGATTTTGAGGTCACNACGTTTTTAATAACATAACGTTCCCTTCTCGAGATAGATATTCTGAGTGTTTAGAGTTAACGTGTAAACAAATATAATGTGAGTATGTAAAATGTGTGTACTCACCTTTGTAACAAATCTCAGAAGTTTAACCCTAGTTCGTCGATACCCGCAAAGTTGAGCGTTCAATAAAACAATATGGCGATGATGACATCATCAAATGACGTCACGCGTAGCCTTATGTTTTTTAATTAATATTTAAATATTCTATTTGTGGGAGAGTTCAGAGTTTCGGTCACGGAAATTTCATAACGGAAATTTTTAATTGTGTTTAATATCTTAGATTAATACTTGGTTTTGTAAAGATTTTCGCTGATAGTATACTTGATGTAATAATTGACAAGATAAGTGACAATATGTTAATGTCGCTAAAGGTTAAATCATGTAGAATAACATAACATAACATAACATAAAATAACATAAAAGAAGATGCTGTCTTTTAAATAGAGAATGCATAGAAGGTAGAACAGCGGCATCAACAACAAGTTTAAACTTATCTTCGAGTTATTTGGGTGTCTCTTAAGGTCATGGTTACGGCAATTTAAAAATAAATCATAAACTTTGGCGACATAAACTCCGTCATTATTTTTCAGTCACATGTGTTTTCATGTTGATTGGGACTTACTGTTTACATTAACATATTTGTTTTGGAAGTAAATTCATTGTTTAAAACTAATGGTATCACGAAGGTAACTTATATGTACATGGTATCATGCAATTAATATGAGAAGGCGACAGTAACGGACATTTAAGAAAGATGTTTTGTTAAATCATTTTTGCTAACTATTCGATCTGAAAAGCCCAAATACGAATAATTGTTATTTTATATGAATGGGGTTTATAAAGTATAAAACGGATAGCCCGTGTTTTATCTCGTCAATGTGTCGTTATCCCCTGGCGACAGGTATTGTTCCTATTTATTGAAAATCCGTGTAGAGTGTTCACAAGGTTTTACTATAGCCATATAAGGAAAACTGCTACGCCCCCTGGCAGCCATGTTTTTCAACCAACCGGAACCATTTTCGAACTCGTCCAAGATATCATTGGGACAAATGTTCTGACTAAGTTTCATGAAGATTGGACAATATATATGGCCGCTAGAGTGTTCACAAGGTAAATGTTGACGACGGACGACGCAGGACGGACGACGGAGAAAAGGCGATCAAAATAGCTCACCATGAGCACTTTGTGCTCAGGTGAGCTAAACATAGACTTGTTCCTTTCCCCACAAAGTACCCAGCAAACAACTTTGCTTATTTTTGGTCATAGCTTTCTTTAGATACATTTCAGCAACACATATCAATGTGAATTCAAGCCCATGTGACCTACCCTAAACCTTCTGATCTTCTTTTCATCGCAAGCATTTAGCATTCTCACATGATTATACATGTAGGTTATAGCATTATATGTTAAACAAGAAGGCCAAGATGGCCCTAGATCGCTCACCTGTGAAATGAGCTTGCCCAGTGGCATGATTTGAACACTCTTTGTCACATATCAAATATCAAAGCTGCGTGCTTTGTGGTTAAAGATAAATAACGTTTTTCAAGCTTTGACCTGGTCCATGTTTTTCAACGGACCGGAACCACTTATGAACTCAACCAACATATCATTAAGACAAACATTTTGACAAAGTTACATGAAATATGGGCATGAAATGTGACTTCTACAGTGTTTACAAGGTTTTTCTTTTTTTGACCTAGTGACCTTGTTTTTGACCCAGCATGACCCAATTTCAAACTCGATCAAGGTATCATTGGGACAAATCTTCTGACCAAGTTTCATGAAGATCGGACAAGAAATGTGGCCTCTAGAGTGTTTACAAGGTTTCTCTATAGCCAAATAAGGAAAACTGCCCCGCCCACTGGTTGCCATGTTTTTCAATGGACCAGAACCACTTCTGAACTCAACCAAAATATCATTGTGACAAACATTTTGACAAAAAATGAAAAAGAAAAGAAATCCAGGGACATATCTACTTATGATTTTGACAGACTGTTGCAAAGCAATCCCCACTTTCTTTCAATGTGTAAGTGACCATATTACAAGTCATCAATATATTGTACATAAACATGTTCATACAAAATAGTATTAAGGTATGGCATAATAAAACAAAAGCACCGCCTAGCGGGTGCAGACCGCTCATCTATTTGTCAAAGTATGAATCAAATCTGATCATAAAGCCCAGTCAAATCTCTACGCGGAGGTTGCATTTATAACTGTCTGTGCTTCTTATGTTGTCTGTCGAGTTGATGATTCGCTCAGTTGAAGTTGCAGTCCTGAACAAGCTGAGATTCATACAACTCCTATAGTCAAAATTAGCTTCAGTTGTTTTCAAGCAAAAGTCTTTAAATAACATTTATTATACATGTATATGAAATGATATGTTTTGTCATATGTAAATTGAAAAAAATATAAAGCATATGCCCAATATACACCGGTTAAGATATTTTGAATAGAATTGTTGACAGATTTTTGTATATTTCAAAATGTTTCATTAATGTCTTGTTAACCTCAGAAGTTAAAGAAGTCTTACTTTACAAAACAATAAGATATTAAATCAAGATATAAATTCCTTTATAAAATTATGAACATACAACTTCCACAGTCAAAATTCATCATTCTGATACCACTTGTCCATTTAACCTGTCATTTCATGCAAAGTCTTGCTTTTGTTTTATGATATTTATCCAAGTATCCATGTGTTTTGAACTTTTTTGAACTCTGGTTAGCGTTTCCAGGCCATCATGACCCTCTTGCTTGACAAGCATAATGCCTTGAGGCATAATTATAATGTCATCCATTGGCTACACCTGTTCTTTTGTGATCTAAGACTAAAAAGTAAAATTGTCAATATTCCAGTCTGAACAGAACCCTGTAATGTAAAATGAAACTGAAAAAGACTTCCTGAATATTATGACTCATAAATCATTGTTGCATTTTACAAAATGAGGTTTTAAAGACCCCCCCCCCATTTTATTTTTTTTGAAACATGGTTAAAAAAACACAATTATTTATTTTTATTATTTTATTTTTGAAACACTGTCCAACCATATTACCCAAGAATCCCCCCCTCATTTTTTTCATTTTTGAAAGATAATGTAATTAATGACCACACACCCACAATTTTGCTTTAATTGCCATAACTTCTTTATTTATGATCAGATTTGATTCATACTTTGACAAATAGATGAGCGGTCTGCACCCGCTAGGCGGTGCTCTTG
Organism: Dreissena rostriformis; assembly: GCA_007657795.1. NCBI lineage: Eukaryota > Metazoa > Mollusca > Bivalvia > Myida > Dreissenidae > Dreissena > Dreissena rostriformis. The sequence goes on from VMBQ01004637.1 coordinate 5,319, forward strand.
TTCAATCTTTCTGTCTACTAACCTGCTGATGGCAAAAAAGAGGATTTGAAAGAAAAATTGAATATATAGATACAAAAAATCCTTATGAAATGTAAAATGAACAACACAGCTTTAATAAAAATGGTTGTTATGACATAAAAACGCATGCTACAAATAGATGTGAATATCATATACAGTCTGATTAAAAACATTCTCGGTATCCGGAGAGGCGCCCCCCTGGAGAAGTGCCCCCCGGAGAAGTGCCCCCTTATTTTAAAGGAGACAGAGAGGTGCCCTCCCATCAAATCTGTAGGGGCGGAGAACTGCCCCCCTGTCAGAATTAAGTAGGCAGACATCTGCCCCCTCACAATAATTCAGGGGGCGGATAGGTGCCCCCCTGTGTCAACTTCAATTAGCATGAAACCTCGGGCATCATCTTCACACCTTTTTACTTATGGCGATTACGTAGTGAAAACAATACTTATGGGTAATTTTACATTATACACACACGCACGCACGCATGCACGCACGCACACACATTCACAGTTACAATCATACATACATTCAAACATAAATACATTCTTACATAAACATGTCATAAAGCACATCATTGCAACACTGAAACACGGTACAAGACACTCAAACAGTCACCACCTACTTCAATTGCACAAGTCCGCCGACAACGTTCAAAAACTCACTCACAGTCTTCTCACCAATCGCCACCTGCTCACACAAAGTCTTGAGACGCCGCTGGTATCTCTATGTAGACTTTTTCTTCGACTTAGTGGAAGGCTCACCGTTGCGCACTCGAAGAACCTCAGTCTCCATCATGGCGCGTCTTTCATGAAGCAGCCAACTACAGTCCACAGAGAAGGATGCTGGTGCCCAACCAAAACTTGAAACGCATTATTCCATGCTTCGCACAGGTTGTTCGTCCTTGCTTCCCCACGGACTGTTGCTGTGTGAATGTTCCAGATGTGGAGCTGAAAACGGGGCGGTGTTCTTCTGAAGCGCATCATGCCGTCAGCTGTTCTTAGGGACCTGCATATAAAAAAAAACATATAAGTTAAAATAAAAGTACATAGTAAGTTATTCCCACTGCGTTTGTATATCAGTATTTTCTCACTTAGCGACCTCGCATACTTTGCTTAAAGAACAAAATCAGGAGCTAGAATATATGAAAAACTGAGTTTTTTTTCAATTTGTGTAAAACTTTAAAATTACCGCTATAGCTATTAGAAAACATTATCTTACCGAAATCTGCTGCTCAAGTAGGTAGTGTCAGTCAGTCAGAGCTGCAGTTGCCATCTCCTTCAAGATGGCCATGCCTTCAAGCACCTTCTTCGTCGGAAGCAAAGCCAAACCGTCGAGTTGCCCGCAGAACTGCTTTATTGCGTCGTCCTTCCTGTATAGGACCTGCAGGTCGTCCCTCTGTACACAACTTCAGGTACTCTGAGTAAGGTGGTAGATCCGCCCTGAAAATAAATAAAAACACATTAAAAAAAGTATGGTCAATCGTTACATAAAATCTGTTTGATCATTGAAAAATGACATTTCTTTTATGTCATTAGTTTTTTTAACCAGGTTTTCCGAAGGAAAAAACTGGTTATTAGATTGGCGAATGCGGGCGGGCTGGCAAGCTGGCGGGTAGAACAAGCTTGTCCGCTCTCTAATTCAAATAGTTTTCATCCGATCTTTACGTTACTTGGTCAGAAGTTGTATCTAGACAATATCTAGGTCATGTTCGAATATGGGTCATGCCGGGTTAAAAACTAGTTCACGGGGTCACTTAGTGTGTTTTAAACATTGAGCATGTTTTCCGCTCTCTAATTCAAATAGTTTTCATCCGATCTTTATGAAACTTGGTCGGAAGTTGTATCTAGACAATATCTAGGTCAAGTTCGAATATGGGTCATGCCGGGTCAGAAACTAGGTCACGATTCGAAAAACAGATTGATTTTGAAACAAGGGGGGTAATGGTGATTAACAATCAGTAGCAATGCACATTTTGAGTTGCAGTTGTCTCCCTTTATCAGACTTTATTTTTATTGAAAACCTGGCTTTGTTACAATTTTGTCCCTTGTACTTCTGTTATTTACATTTACGTGTTTACTTAATTATTTTGAATGAAGGTTAATGAAGCTTACCTGTATCTGGATATTGTTCGCCACATCCTGACGAACTGCATTGTGGATGGCCACCTCGAAGTCGCACACGACCTTGGACGGAGTTGGACAGATGTCTCTAGCCAGGCAAGCATCCTGTACAGCTGTCAAGCACTCCTCTTCCGAAGCTTTTTCCTTTCTCTCCAAGTGGCACACGCACAGTGAATACTTGATTGAACACATGTGGAGCTGAAATGAGAAAAATACAATACTGAAAACGTATATTCAGACAACGTGTTATTTTTTTAGATTAAACATAATCGTACAATTAAAGCAGGCTTAAAAAAATGTGTTTTGTTGAAAATCTGTACATGAGACCTAATCATGCTTGCATTTTACACAGTATTTACCGGTAGAGAAAGTTCCGTCCATGTACCACGTTGTTGCCCACTCAAGAAGGCCCAATCCATCTTCTTGGTGGAATTAAGCAGTCTTTTCCTACATTTACTGATACAGTCCTGTTTCATTTACATGTGTTTCTCAAACTCAAGAGAGATCACTTTGGCGATCGGAACGTCATCTTCTCGCAGACATGCCCACTCAGCATATTGGAAAGTCTGCATGCTTTGAAGCTGCGGCGGACAAGGTCGGGTTTTCCCTTAATGTAGTCAGTTGCCAAGTTATCTGACAATTTCTTCTTTGCTGGCGGCATTGATTCCTTCACCGGTCCTAACAACCTTTGCAGACTCTTTTTTCATATACGTTCCCAAGGCTTTGCGCAGTTTGGCCTGGAAAATGTTAATAGTAAGGTTTCACTGTAATTATCCCCCGACAGAGGCGGAGGGATATTGTTTTGGTGTTGTCCGTCCGGTCCGTCCTGCTGTCCGTCCGTCCCGCTCTTTTGTGTCCGGAGCCATATCTNGCATTGTGGATGGCCACCTCGAAGTCGCACACGACCTTGGACGGAGTTGGACGGATGTCTCTAGTCAGACAAGCATCGAGGTGTTATATTGTTTTAGATTAAACATAATCGTACGATTAATGCAGGCTTTACAAAATGTGTTTTGTTGAAAATCTGTACGTGAGACCAAATCAGGCTTGCATTTTACACAGTATTTACCGGTAGAGAACGTTCCGTCCATGAACCACGTTGTCGCCGACTCAAGAAGTCCCAACCCGTCCTCAGAGGCAAACACCAGCATCCTACTACGCGTGGACTCGTTATCGTAGATCAGGTTGGTCCGGTAGGCCTCCGGGAATGGAATTGGTATGTCCTCGAGTTGCTCAGGGTTCTTCGGTGTCTGCCATGCCTTCTTAGCACGCATATGTCTTTTGATGGTCTCTGTAGTACCCGCTGCTACTCGGACCTGGAAATAAAGTAGAAATGTATTTTATAAGTATGTTTTACTCAGACCTGGAAAAAAAATAGACAATAATAACCGCACGAATATTTGTGTATTTACACTTGTGGCGGCAAATTAATTCCTCATAGTTATTATATAAGTATGTTTTACTCAGACCTGGAAATAAAATAGAAAATAATAACAGCACGAATATTTGTGTTCCTCGTAGTAATTATATAATTATGTTATACACAGAAATGAAAATGATATGTCAGTATAGCTCGCTTGTGTATCATTTATTCAAATTACCTCAACTGGATGATGTACCAGCTTGTCGGCCAGGATCCTATGAGGCTGGCCCCCATTCGAGCTCACCGCGGCTGTGATTTCTTCTCGCACCTTCAACGCCTCCACGTAGAATTTGTCGTTGACGTGGCCGTGATCTGTTGATGAAATCACCCGTGTTGGCTATAAAGAAAACATCAAATGAAAATAAAACATACTTGGTTTTGCAATGTACTACTAAATCCGTCACCAGACTTAAATGAGTTAAATTTCAGTAAATGCCTTAATGCAGTAAATGTAATATTCTTTAATATTCTAATAAATACATTGGTCGTTTCTGATTCATTAAGTTATTAAATTATTATATACTAATAATATTTATTTATAATTATTAATAATTAACTTACTGGATTGTCCGTAGTGGCGGTTCCCTTGCAATTCTCGCTTCGACGCTGGGAACATTCCCATCGCATCGTCGACTTCGTCTCCTTTTTCTTCGTGTACGTGAAACCTTCATAACAAAGCTTTGCAGCGCCTCTCTGACTTCTTATGAACTCCATAATTGATGCAATGGTTATAGTGATAATCGAGTGTGTGTCTTCATTTTTATCGAGTGCACCGGGATTGTCTCCCATATGGCCATCGCCCCCAGAAGACGTGTTAGTTGGTTACGGGGGATAGTGCAAGATACAGGAGACACCCCGTTCCAGAGGTGACCCTGGGTCTTTTAGTGCCCGGTGTATAGCACCTAGTACACTGCACCTCGGTTTAACGTCTCATGCGAAAGACGAGTTAGTAGGTTAGGTGCAGCGGGGGATCGAACCAGCGATCTCTGGATTGTGAAGCCAGTGTGTTACCACTAGACCACGGATCCGCTACACACAGGTCGGAATACACTGGTCGACCCCCCGGTCCTGTCAGCGAAATAACCGGGACGGTAGAAAGGTGTTTAGTCGTAACAAGTTATATCATAATGCACAAAGATCCTGCACATACNCAGTTGTTCATACGTGGATTGACTTCTCTGATCCAGTTGTTCATACGTGGATTGACTGATCCAGTTGTTCATACGTGGATTGACTTCTCTGATCCAGTTGTTCATACATGGTTTGACTTCTCTGATCCAGTTGTTCATACGTGGATTGACTTCTCTGATCCAGTTGTTCATACGTGGATTGACTTCTCTGATCCAGTTGTTCATACGTGGATTGACTGATCCAGTTGTTCATACGTGGATTGACTTCTCTGATCCAGTTGTTCATACATGGATTGACATCTCTGATCCAGTTGTTCATACGTGGAATGTCTTCTCTGATCCAGTTGTTCATACGTGGATTGACTTCTTCCCCTTTGTTTCCAGCATCTTGCCAGGGACAATGTCAAAGTACACTGGTATTACGTCCATATTCACGATGAGGATATTCTCGGTACTCATTGCTCTCCTTTTGATGCCGGATAAGATCGTGGAAGTTAACTATCCTCTCTTCCAGGTCTACTGGGAGTTTCTGAGCCATGGACGTTAAGGTTCTTAAGGATAGGTCGTGTCTATTCATGAACCTGGAGGCCCAACAGCGGCTTGTTCTGAATGTAGGGTTTGCCAGCGTCACTAGATCACACAGGTTGTCGATCCTGACAGCAAGCTGGAGCTCCATCTATTCCAACACACCCGATAACGTATCAGATTAGCTGATCTTCAATAGCCATCCCATATGACAGAGGACATCCTGATTTTCAGGTCATGATTTGTTTAAACAAATAAGTATTTTTTCAGTAAAGGGCAACCGCGCGTTTGTATTATGAAGTCCCCACACTGATCTGACATTTTTCTAACTGTTCAAACATGTGGTTGCACTTAACTGAATTGTTGTTTTTTTTTTAATGAGACGGGCTCTAGATCATCAGAAAAAAATATTTGAAGATTTCATTTAATTTAGTAGAACGGGTAGAAGTCCATAATTTTCCAACACGTCTCATGATCAGCTAATTATAAAACGTTGCTTTTTAAAAGATTGCCTATTTGTATTTACGGAGGGGGCCAACAACTTTGTCAATCAGGCTTAAATCCACCCTGCATTTCAACTGAATGTAGGAAATATAGTCGCATCTGCTGCTGGTCCCTTGGTGATTAATGAGGCCACATTTATCTGCTGTTGGCTTTCACATGCACTGGGAACACAACCTGCATGTGCTGACAATTGTGATACAGCTGCTGGCTGTGATGTTAATGCTCTACATTCATACATATCAGTTCTCATTTTTTAAATAATTAGAAAAATTGTAATCAAACATATTTTTTTTTAAAGCGAGAACAATCTCGTTTTTCATGACAAACTGAGGATGCCTATAATGTTTGTGACATGATATTTTGTGGAGTTGAAAACTCGGACATATTAGTTGGATCTTTAATTTGCGTTTTTGTAATGTCTTATATAACACTTTGGTGGTAAACATTCATTGAACATTGTATTTTGTGGTTAAAGTAAACACATACATTTATATCTACAGAAATTCATAAATTACAAGTTTAAACACTTTAAATAAATATTGGTGGTAATTATTTTAATTTACTGACTGAAAATGTACATCATTCAACCAGAATTGAAGAAGAATTGAGAGCCATGTATTGTGACAGCTCTTATTGTCTGATTATGATATTACAAACTTTTTTATCAGATCTTCACCAGACTGGACAAAAATGTTTAAGATTAGAATTTTATATGACCAAAGTTTAATGATGCTTAAACACCTCAGAAACTGCAGATCAAGGCACGTTTTGTCATCTGAAAATGGCAAATGCAATAGTTTTATGTTTTAACAGTTCTCATCCAAATTCATAAAACACCAAAAATAAGTGTCCATTAAATAATTTGTAATGTATATGTCTGACAGGTAGGTTGCTTGGTTTAATGTCTGACAGGTAGGTTGCTTGGTTTAATGTCTGACAGGTGGGTTGCTTGGTTTAATGTCTGACAGGTAGGTTGCTTGGTTGTATATGTCTGACAAGTGGGTTGCTTGGTTAGATGTCAGACAGGTAGGTTGCTTGGTTTTATATGTCTGAGAGGTGGGTTGCTTGGTTGTATATGTCTGACAGGTGGGTTGTTTGGTTGTATATGTTGCTTGGTTGTATATGTCTGACAGGTGGGTTGTTTGGTGAAATAACTGACAGGTGTGTTGTTTTGCTAGATGTCTGAAAGGTGAGAGTTGCTTAATTAAATTGTTTGAAAGTGTGACATACTTTGGGGGGGGGGGCAAGATTTGTGACATGGGGGAGGTAAAAATGGTAAAAAATAGCGTGACATACTTTATGGACGGCCCCAAAATGAAATAACATTTTTTATCTATAATGTATTAAATAAACTAAGATATCTATTATATTGTGTTCAAATACTAGTTTGAAAGATTGGTTCAACTAATGTCTATTACTATCTGGTGTCATGTGCAGATAGTGCCAGTACAGTGGAATATGAAATGTTATGAGGATCTGTCAGTGCAAGATGTGACATTATCAGAGCAGATGTTCCCACAACATTTTGCACACGCTATCAACAGGATTGGAAGGCATCATTAAGTTGTAGCTATAGACTGTGATAATATGGCATTTAACAAATGCATTTTATTAATACATGTTATGCATCTAGTTATTGTGTGATCTTTTTTGTTTCATTGCATGAAATGTACAAAACATGTACAACAATTTATTTTGATTTGTTTAGTCAATCAAACAAATTGTTAAATATTACAGCACTATTTTGAAATAAAACAGTTATTCTTGTAGTGCTGTTAATTGAATTTTAAGCTTGCCTTAGCACAACATGCTTACAAGGTCGCTATTTAAGTTTGAAGAAATACTTCGAAACCCTCTTGAAATCATAGTTTTGCCTAGTAAAGATTATGTTACTTCTAATATATTGTCTGTGTAAAAAATAACAAACATGCTCACTAAAGACGGACATTATTCCTCATGGCTAAAGACAAAGTTTAGACACTCTAGATATTATTTTTCACAAATCAGCATGAAACATTGTAACCAAGTTTAAGCATGATTCCGTTCATGTCAAAAAAAGCATGGCTTCCACACAATCATGTAGTTTTCCTCATGGCTGTAACAAAGGGTTTTGTTAAATTTTCTTAAAACTTTCTCTTTTAACTAATTATTGTTGATCACGAGTTACCATTTAAAAAAAATGGCCACTAGAGGATGGCGCAATTTTCTTTAAATGTTTATTTTGAAAATTATAAAAGCTTGTGCTTAGCATATTATAATATTACTACTCATGTTAAGTTCTTTATGTTAAGGTTGCACTATAAAATTCCAGAGTTATTACAGGTCTGGAGTTATAGAGGTTTTCATATCATAATTCCTTATTCTTATCCTAAGTTGGAAAGAATAAATAAATTGTCAGAGACTATCAGAGAAATTATAATTATTGACATAAATATATGTTCAATGATAATTATACCATGTTAAAACAAGAAATATGCAATACACCGTGTAGTATATATTGTTATGTGCATACACATATTTAAGAATCAATTAAAAACATTCATTGGATATTCATGGCTTTTTACTCCAAATTAAGTCCTTGTAATTGACATGTGCTGAGAACACTCTGATCCCCATAAGGGCAGCGGACAATGACAACGAGCGAGGCCTGGTATTGTAATGCGCAAGGGGGGTAAGAGGGTTAGGGTAAGTGTTAGGGGTCGGGCTAAGGTTAGGGTAAGCCTTAACCCTAACCCCACCCCTAACCCTCACCCAGAGTTATCTCCCCTATACCAGGCCTCGCTCCCCCCCACTCCCCATAATCTGTTTGCAGCTTTCACAAGGTGTGAACATTTTGCCAATATCAAACAGTCATGCACAGGTTTTTGTTTAATCTCCTTGAGTTATGAAGGCAATTTGAGTTAACGGTTGCAATTTCTTATTGAATTATTAATAATTTTTCCAGTAATATGAAATTTGTTTGAGTTACAGTATTTTAGTTATCGATGCTCTAGTTAAATATATTATATTGAATTTCCACATTCGTATTAATATGAACTTGGGTGAGTGTTCTATATCACAAAGTACCCTATTGTTTAAAGTTTTCATGCCCCCAATGGGCGGCATATAGTTTTTGCACTGTTGGTCGGTCCGTCGGTCGGTCCGTCAGTCTGTCCGTCAGTCACACTTTTCGTGTCCGCTCTCTAATTCAAGTAGTTCTCATCCGATCTTCACCAAACTTGGTCAGAAGTTGTATCTAGTTAATGTCTAGGCCAAGTTGGAACATGGGTCATGCCGGGCCAAAAACTAGGTCACGGGGTGACTTAGTGCGTTTCAAACATTCAGCATGGTGTCCGCTCTCTAATTCAAGTAGTTTTCATCCGATCTTCCCCAAACTTGGTTAGAAGTTGTATCTAAATAATGTCTTCGCCAAGTTCAAACATGGGCCATTCCGGGCCAAAAACTAGGTCACGGTGTCACTTAGTGTGTTTTTTCACATTCATCATGGTGTCCGCTCTTTTATTCAAGTAGTTTTCATCCAATCTTCACCAAACTTGGTCACAAGTTTTCATCTAGATGATCTATAGGCCAAAATCGACCATTTGCCATGCCAGCCAAATACTAGGTCACAGGGTCACTTAGTGCGTTTTAAACATTCAGCATGGTGTCCGTTCTCTAATTCAAGTAGTTTTTATCTGAACTTCACCAAACTTGGTCACAAGTTTCTAGATAATGTCAAGGTCAAGTTCAAACGTGGGCCATGCTGGGCCAAAAACTAGGTCACAGAGTCAAAAACTAGTTCACTTGTAAATTGTGACCATTTGTTGTTAGCACTATGTAAGATGTATTTTTACTTACAATAAAAACCATTTTTACATGAATTAAATGTCAGAATGTTTATCTTGGCAATAACAAGACTGTATATTAATCTTGGTCACGTGATTAAAAACCTAGGTCACATGAAAAAAGCTTATAAAAACCACTCTAGAGGCCAATATCTTGATTGAGTTCAAATCTGGGTCACAAGCGTTAAAAAAAAAGGGCAACAGGTCCATTCTTACAAAAACCTTGTTACTTCTCTAGAGGCCACAACTATAACTCAATCTTGATGACACTTCGTCAGATAGTTTGTCTTGACAATATATAGACTGAGTTCGAATCTGGGTCATGTACGTCCAAAACAATATCACCATTTCAAATGTAAGAAAAACCTTGTTATTACTCTAGAGTCGACATTTATGACTCAATTTTAAACTTGGTCAGAATGTTTATCTTGACAAAAGTTGGACCAAGTTCTAATCTGGGTCACTAGTGTCTAGAATCTTGGTCACCAGGTCAAATCTTTTTTAAATCTAGCTAACCGCTCTTGGGGAAACATTTTTTACTCAAGCTTGATGAAACTTTGTTAGAATGTTTATCTTGACAATATCTAGGCCAAGCTTGAATCTTGGTCAGATGCGTCAAAAATAAGGTCACCAGGTCAGATCTTTAAAAAAACTTGTTTCCACTTTCGGGCCACATATGACACAGTCTCAATGAAATTTGGTGAGAATGTTTATATTGACAGTATGAAGGCCATGTTTGAATCTGTGTCAAGTGTGGTCAAGAACTAGATCACCTTTTCAAGTCTTCAACAATTAGTGTCCATGATCATTAAGTGAGCACTTAAGTGCCATCATTGCCGTCTTGTTTCACATAGTATCTGTAATCATCAGTATTATATATGATGATTTATCACAAGGCTTACCTAAGTGCATTCACCATTAATAATAGCCTGTTAAAATTCAGCTACAAAATGCCTATGATAATAAGTAGTAATGGTGGGAACATAAAAACAATTTGGTGTAAATGCTCAGCTTAGAGGCTTATTTAGAAAATAAGGAGTAAATTTGACAACACTGATAGCCATCAAAGCGTGTACAAATTTTATAACCATACATAAATTGATCACAGTTTAGCCTGGAAGCTGCTACCAGCAAATGGCCGTTACCATAGCTTTGTATGTAGATGTGGATCATGCATTTTATTTGCATGACTAACATTTCAGCTGTTTGATAGCTGTACAATGGCTGTTTCACTTTCATGAGACAGATTGTGATTACTATCAGTGGTAAAAGAGACTTTGAATCTAATGTGACACATGCTAGGGATGCTCACTGTATGGAGTGTGGGGCTGCATTTGCAAGTGGATAATTGTCTCTAATTAATGATAACAATGGCAAGCACTTTGCTGATAATTTCATAATTATTGTTCTCCTTATCACACCCCTTGTGTACTAGCTCTATGTATATAAGGACGTTAGGATATGTGCACAACATTAGAAACAAATTGAAACTGAAAATACTTAATGTGTGTGGTTTGAGAATGGTGGAATATGTTAAATGTAATTTGTTTTTTAAGTTTTATTTATGGGGCTTTTGCCTTAAGATATGACATTTTAAGTAATGTTTAATGGAGTTTAAATGTAATTAGTTTTTTATATGTTTATTAATGGTGGTTAAGCCTTGAGGTATTAAGTTAATTGGTTTTGAAGTGTTTGCAGTGATGAGTGTTGCATTGAAATGAACACATACTTATGAGAAAAATCTAAAATAAGTATTATATTATATATCTGGTGTTACAAGTAAGGCAACATGCCCTGTGTTATTTTCGGACTTATTAAACTGTATTTTGTTTTTGAGTGAAAGGTTTTTTTGCTGTCATATGGTTCATATTGCTTACTGACAGGGAGTTACTTTGAATACTTATGTTTAGTTTAGTTGTAGTTATTGATTAATGACTTAAAAAGTATTAACCCAAATATCAGGCTTATATACTTTGTTTTAAGAAAATAGTAAGCATTTGAAATGCTAATAAAAGATATTGTTTATAAATGCAATTGAATAGACATTTTAAATTCTTCAGCCTGATAATACAAAATTAAATAAACATTTGTTCAATAGCGGTTTTTGAGAAAATTTGTGTTGCACACTTTAGGAATATAGTTCTGGTATCAGAGAGGGAAGCAGTCCTGGAAGTGTTAAATATCTAGATATATCAATGGCTGAAGTGTTGTGTGAGTTGGGTATGGAGCAGAGATCTCTGAATGACTTTGACCTTAGCGGTAACCATGGTGATGATTTTGATGGCAGAGATGCCATTGGAATGGGTCCAGAGTCGGACTTTCTCACGGAGGAAGACTGCTTGGAGACCAGTCAGTCTGTGCAGGCTATACTTGATAACTCGGAAGGTAACACATTCGTTGTTTTATGGAGTTTTCATAGAAGTGTAACTTGCTAGCATATAATTTGTAAGTTGTAAATATACATTACCCTTATTTATTGTTGTATATTTGTATTTCATTGCGAACAAGATTTATTAAGACTTTAAAGAACCATTATGGACATAATGGACTTTGCCTCAGTTTTGTGTTTTGTTGATACATGAGTTTATATTCATGCTTTTGTGCATTACATGCAGTCTTGGACGTAACCCACTCGACCGACGACCGAGTCGATTGATTTTTGCGTCGGTCGAGTGAAAATTCCAAGCCGGTAGCCCGATCAGTCGAGTGCTTCTTTTGTGTCCGAACTTAGTAACATGTCCGAAATAGCTTCATATAGTAAAAGCTTCCTCCACAATTCGGAAATTTTCGCTCGGTACCAATTGTGCCAGGTATTTTATTTATTGATTTTTGATTGGCTGGTGATGGCGCGGACATGAACCGTATCTGACGAAAATTCCTCGCTACTTTCCGAAAAACTTACAATGTCCGCAAACTTAAAATATTATATTTTTTTAAGCAATCGATTTGCAAAGTAAAGCACTGCACTATCTGCTTAGCAGATTGTAAAGCAATATGCTAACAAAATTATATATTTATTACGTATTTGCTAGGAAACTTGTTTTCATTATCTGAAATTGAACGATATGCACATTTTATTTCATGTGCAAAACACGTACATCTTTCGGACATTCTTTTTTCGGATACAGTATTTTTCGTCGATTTTTTTTTTTTTTTAAATTTCCACGTTCTTTATAACATTGTCTTTACAATGACGAATACACATGCGGTGATACGAATGGTCTGGTTTATACTATTTTGCATTGTATTCTCGAGTCACCAGTTTCGGTTGATGTGTAACAAGTAGTTGTCAAGATCA
>VMBQ01004637.1:22675-41107 GCA_007657795.1 Dreissena rostriformis
ATAGCCTTTAAGTACAAACGCTCTGGCGCTGACAATCCTCTGAATATAAAGGGGCACACACAAAGTGTATTGATGTCGAGAATTAAGTGTGAAACTGCTCTATCTCTCAAACCTTATCATTAGAGATACAATTGTTTCATGCTGAATACGCAGTTAACATCGTTGCTAAACGAACTGTAGTATCCCTTCTCATACCCAATACTTCCCAAAAAATGAAAGTCGATGGAATAACATATTAATGTTAATGTGAAATCTGTTTGTAGATTGCACGTTTTCTTCTGCGAAAAGTTTCAGGCCCACCGGCGGGAAAATTTATATTCGAATTGATTGGTCGCTTACAAAGGTCAGGCTTAGGTGAAAACCTGGCGTATACAGCTAACGCCGAAAAATGGTATACAAGACAATTTAACTGCAATTATTTAATATATCAACAATTGAACCCTTTATCTTTCCTTTCATGAACTAGTAACCTGACCTAAAACCATATGGGAAACTTTGACCGGGATTAGTGAGTATTTATTTAACCCGCGAATCCAGTTATTTTTCTGGTACCAAGAAGAGCTCTATAATACCTTGCTCAGTGTCATCTGCTGCTCAACTCTTGTCAATAATAACGGACATGCAGCAGCAGTTGTCTTCCTTCTTACCACGGTTCATGAAGAAACTCTGTGTTTTATTTGTCAAAAACAGTTGTTTTCATGTGGTGCATGGTATGATGTTTTTTGATAAAACTTTCATCACAGACATGTTATGCTTCATATAAATGCAACCTTTTAGCATTTCACTTTGCCTTGTGGAAGTTAATAGTGTGTGATTTTTCATGCTACAAAATTACTTAAATAAATCATAGTTGGGAAGGTTTTAAATTTATTAAAATTGCTATTTTCAAGAACAACCAAATTTGAATCCCGGCAGGTGCTCTTCAAATTAATGCTTGTTTTCTGCTTCATAAATCTGCGGCATATTAGAAAAAAAATGTGATTAAGGAAGAGTTTTATGAGCGGTATAAACATTATGCATGAGCTATAAGATGACTATCGCAAATTAGAAAATGTTCTTCCTTAATTCCTCTATTAAGCTGTGAGTATTTGCGAGGGATGGTTATGGTTTGTTTATTGAAACGCTATCCGTGAAGCTCTCTGTCACAATATTGTAAAATATTGATGATGTTAACAAAAAATTGTGTTATTTATGACAATAGGTTGGAAAAACATGGGTCCGCAATGAAAAATGCTTTAAAAAAAAACATTTATTCATTGTTTAAACTTAATGGTCAAAAGAAAGATTTTGCAATTTATGAAAAAAAAGTTCAAAATATTTCAGAAAACAAGTATAAGTAAAGTAAATTTAATATTTGGTTGGTTCATTTGTTCATATTTAGTTTTATGAACTACAAAACTTCTAACTTTATTGGTTTTAATATGAATTCGGATAATAATTTTTAATAACTGGATAATAATGTCACTTACACATGGCAAGTACTTGTCATTCAAAAGTGAAAGTGACAATTCATGGTCAAGGGTACAATATTTGTTTGGAACATTATCATCTGGCATTAATGGCTTTGCAGAAGTATGACCACCATGCAAAAAACAGCCCTTAAAGATCAAAGTCACTGTTTGGGGTCAGAGGTCAAGAATAGTATGAATTGATGTGTCTGCACCATTTTTAGCTCAGCTGTTTTCGGAGGAAACCTGAGGTATTGTCATAGTCCTCTCGTCCTTCCGCGTCGTCGTCGTAGTCGTCGTCGTCTGAAAACTTTAACATTGGCCATAACTTTTGCAATATTGAAGATAGCAACTTGATATTTGGCATGAATGTGTATCTCATGAAGCTCCACATTTTGAGTGGTGAAAGGCCAAGGTCAATTTCATCCTTCAAGGTCAAAGGTCAAACAATTTGTTTTTTCTTCTTTTTTTTTTTCATGTGTATCTCATCGACCTGCACATTTTGAGTGGTGAAAAGGTCAAGGTCAATGATGACCTTTAATGTCAAAGGTCGAAAAAACAAAATCCAAGCACCCACAACCGAGCGTTGGCACCCGCTATGCGGTGCTCTTGTTCTTTATGACATAACTACTCACCACTTTATGAGGATGTATCCTAACAAGAACAATGTCTGTGTGTCACATCATGCTTAAAAATATATAAAATATATAATAAATATAATGGCAGTTTTCTATGAAGCGGAAAACATGCTTGATTCTGTCACAGAAATATTTTGCGGCGAAGTCTTTCACATGAAATAAAGTTCACTTTAGTCTGCGTTGCATTATGTTGTTTCCTTTGTTACGTTAATCAGCGCTGAATATCGTTAGAGCTGACATAAATTTCTTCAGGTATCAGGTATGTGCAAGAGTTTTGGCGCAGAAAATGACTTAAAAGGATTAAAAATGGCTTTCTTTCTTTGATTTGCTGGTCAGTTTACAACATCAGGGTATTATATAATAAAATTTTAGATAAACATTAAATTCAGTTTGCAAACAAATGATATGCTTTTAGTGCTGGAGAGAGTACATCAATAAATGTTTCAACTATTTGGTTCCCCCCTGTATGTGAAGAACATGCATAACAAAATGAATCTTGTAAAACAAAAAGTAAAAAAAAAAACATGATTGTTAGTACCTGACTGATTTCTCAATTTAAATTAGATAATTATATAAATTAAGATAATATGTGTTTTTATCTGAAAATTGCATTTGTTTTCGGCTTTATGAAAGCAACAAGTCAGTACGCATTTCAGTGCTGAAAAAATATGTGCCTGAACAGAAGTTTTCGTAAAAACTTGGCCTTAGGAGGCACTTTTTGGCTCACCTGTGCGTTATGTGCTTGGCTCACCTGTGCGTTATGTGGCTCACCTGTGCGTTATGTGCTTGGCTCACCTGTGCGTTATGTGCTTGGCTCACCTGTGCGTTATGTGCTTGGCTCACCTGTGCGTTATGTGCTTATGGTAAGCTTTTGGGATACCATGATGTCCGTTGTCCTTCTGTGTGTAGGGGGCATGTGAAACATGTGTGACATGCCTGTCAATTTGTTTTCTTCAATGACATTTCTAACCATTGGGCAGATTTTGACGAAACTCCACTGGTTTGTTTGTTGGGTAGTCCTGTATGAAAAGAATATTCAAATCATTCAAGTTTGGCAATAAATTAAGTTATGGGGCCCAAAAAAGGTGTTTAAAAAATGAAAATTTCAAAAATTTCCTCTGAAACTTCCAAGGCCCATTTTTTTCATATTTGGCATTTAGAATCATCTAGAGGTCCTCTGCAAAGTTTGTTCATATTATGCTCCTGTAGTAAAGCTAGCCACATACCATGGGTCTTATTTTAGTATAAACTAATGGCAAAATAACTTCAAACATTTTCTAATCTTAAAGGACAAGGCCCAAAGGTGTTATTCTAAGTCTTGGTATGTTACATCATAGAGCAGTCATTCACCTTTACAAAGTTTGTTCCAATGATGCCTCAGAGGTCAATACATTGGGGTCAGGGGTCAATACATTGGGGTCAGGGGTCAATACATTGGGGGTCAGAGGTCAATACATTTGGGGTCAGGGATCAATACATTGGGGGTCAGGGGTCCATACATTGGGGGTCAGGGGTCCTTCAATATGTTTGAGCGTCCATCCTGCAACATTTCATGCAAACACCATGTCCTTTGGGCAGAATTTTTCAAAAGTTAACAGGAATGCCTCT
The DNA here is from genome assembly GCA_007657795.1 of Dreissena rostriformis. Lineage (NCBI taxonomy): Eukaryota > Metazoa > Mollusca > Bivalvia > Myida > Dreissenidae > Dreissena > Dreissena rostriformis. Next base: position 26,370 of record VMBQ01004637.1, read on the forward strand.
TTTTTTTGCCTCTTTTTTCTTTTTTTGCCTCTTTGTTCAAAACCTTTCGGTCCGCTGTATATGTATGTTACCAGAGCTTAAAATAGATTCAAAAAGAGGTGTACATATTTGGAGGTAACATATTGTATAGCAGTCCACTACTCAGGTGGTTCAAATATTACCCTGTAGTCAAAAGTGGCCCCAAATCAAAAACAAGGGGTCCAGAGTATTATACCTAAAGTTTTTCAGGTGAGATGTTGAGGATTTTCAGTGTCCTTTTTGTAGAAAGCAATAACTTGTCCATCATGGAATGATTTTGAATATAGCTTTACTCATGTTGTGACCATTTTGTGAAAAAGGCAAAGGCGGTCTGTAGCTGAAAGGGCAATGTTTATGTGCTTGAATGACTCGATTTGCTGGAGCCACAGGATGCATATTGATTGCAACTAAATAATGTGAATGGTAATGTAACAGTAATGTATTTTTTTTTCTGATTTCAGATGATGCAGAAGTCATCTTGGATGATGGAAATGGAATGTCTTTTAGTGCCAGTGGTAAGTGTTTTAGACACCTGAGTTGGTAGATTTAAGATTTTTTGGTTTTTAGCTCACCAGTCCTGAAGCTATTGTGATGACCCTATATGGTGCGCTGTCTGTCATCATGCCTTTTCAGCTTTTAGAGGCTTCTTTTTTTTTTTTTTAATGACTGTAGTTTGGTGAAAAACATGGCAACCAGATGTTGGGGGCAGTTTTCCATATAAATCTTTTGTCAAAGCTTGTGAACACTACCTGCTAAGTTCCATGGGTTCTCAGTTGAGAGCCTAAGACTAGTATTCCATCTGTCTGTATCCGCAATCCGAAAAAAATAGAACAAGTTGAAATGCACTGCGCTTATTCCTTTCATCCGCATCTGCATAATCGCACGGGCAATAGGCGTCCGAAAAAGAACGCTCAAGTCAGCATTCTTATGCGGATGCCCACAAGATACAGACGGCATTTAGCACGATGAGGGAAAGCTTTCATCTCAACAATCAACTGAAAAACTAATTTTATTTGTGAAAAATTATCCTGAATTATACAACCAACGCAGTACTGCATATCGGGACTCTATTTTCACTTGCAAATGAACATGTTAGTTTGTTCAGAATACGGGAAGTTTGATTGTTTTCAAATCAGGATTTGTGAAAAATTGAAGTGACATATTGTCCTTGTTCATTTAATTTCTCAAGTACATTGAAACACAGGTCTTTTCCCAAAAAAAGAAAGATATGTTCGACGTATGCAGATAAATGGAATACAGTGTCCGTATTATGATTTAACGGATACGGATGCAGATACAGATGCGGATACGGATGCCGATAGATATAATACTAGCCTTAGGTCCTTTAGCCATTTTGTTCACTGAATGCCATAAAATGATCTCAGTTTTTGGACATGTGTGTCATTATACAATGCAGATTTCACCATCAGTCTGAAATTGCCTAACGACTTAATTACAAGTGGCCATTTTTGTCCTGGCAGATTTTGCAGCGAAGGCATAAATGATTGCATCCCTTGTTTCTGTAAATAACAAAGGGCAGTGATTACTGCTGCTGATGATGGTAATTGAGATGTAATTAGGGTTATTGGCAACTTCCTGGTGTTTTAGAACAGTTCCCAACTATCCCAACACTTTAATTAAGATTTCTTCTTAGATTTGCTGGAAAGGGGTAATCCAGTCTAAGCTGGGAGGGAGATAGATGAAAATTGTCTTGATTTAGGCTGTAATCCAAGCTTTCTGTGAGGGTCATTAATCATTTTTGTGACCAAGCAGTTAGATCCAATCTATAGAATAAATACAATTAAGAAATTTAATTGGCCAAATGGAGAAATGTTGCTTGTTTTCAATTTACTTTTATTGACTAAAGGAGCTCTTGTGAAAACACCATCAATTTAAGATTGAATAAATTGTCAAGAACATGCTATTAGCTAAATGTGGGAATGGACTTTATCTGTCAAGCACGGATGATTAAAACGGATCTGTGAGTGGAACAACGGATTGGAACAAGCTTTAATAGGTTGGGATTCACTACCCACAACGAAATATTTAGCAAGTATGCCTTTTTTTACAATATTTTAGACGCGCTCTGAGAAAACATGGCTTAGTGCATGTGCTTTATGTGTTGTCCCATATTAGCATGTGCAGTCTGCACAGGCTTAGTCAGGGATGACACTTTCCACTTAAACTGGATTTTTGCCATGAAGAGACTTACTTTAAACGAAAAATACCATAAAAGCAGAGAAAGCGTCGTTCCTGATTAGCCTGTACAGACTGCATAGGAAAATCTGGGACGACACTATAATACGCACATGCATTAAGCCCCGTTTTCCCAGAGCGAGGATAATTTATATAGTAATTGAGTATTTCTTTTTAAAATTTTGCTCCAGAAATGAATCTATTGGTAATAAAAGTTAAATGTATATTTCTTTGGAATTCATTTACATTACACAGACGTAATATCTCAGGATCACAAACTAATGGCAAAAAACTTCATTTTAAAAAATGTACAACATTTGGCTATATTACATTTTCATGTTTGTTGTGTCAATCCTAAGAACTGCTTAAATGTCAAAAATAGTAAGAAGCATAGAGACTCACTATTAAATCAATTTGGCTGGCAACATTAAGATCCACTGAAGCCTTTCATGTTTAATTAAGTTCTAGCAAAGGCTGGTTGACTTTATAATTCTTCATTATATCTCCGCTGTGATAAATATGATTGCTTGAACAATATGTGCAGAAATAATCAATGTTTATAATTATTAGTTTTGTTCCTGGGATATTAAACTGGTGGTAATAAATTAGGTATTGTGACACTTCCGAATTAATATCCCATTAAAAATACATAAACTGTGTATTATCAGTGAATTTACTTTCATTGCGTTAATTAATTGCTCAAGTATAAAACTGTATTGATAGTGAAAAGTAATTTTGATTTTATCTGCTATGACTGGTGGTGCTAGCGATGTTGACAGAAATGTCACACTTGACTTGTTTTGATTTAAGACTCGTGAAAATGGACTTAATGTCTTCAGACGAATTGAGAATATCGATGGCGCTCCATCAAAAACTTATCCATAATAATTATTACCGTAATTGCATGCAGAAAATATGTTTTCAATATTCCATCTACAATCATCATTTGCAGTAATTGCAAAAATGGTTACTTAATTGGAAAATCTTGTTTCATCTGGGGGCATGGGACTAGTCTGCCAATTAGAGAGAGGCAATCAGAAGTCAGGGGAAAATGAAATGGGTGGTGATAGCTATTGAACCAATCAGTGCACTGTATCTAAATCACCGCTGTTCCCAGCATTCATCTCTGCAGTCACAGTGAGGCCCATTGTCTGGCAGTTAGCTAAAACCCTTCTCAATAGGGGATACCAAGCTGATTGCCTTTGCTTCATTTCAACTGTGTTCAATTTTTTTCTCGGGTCATAATTACAAATATAGTAAATTACTTACCCCCAATTATTAGCCAATATATCATAAAAGCTTTGCTACATGAGTGGCCAAGGGTTTGATTTGTTTTCCAAATTATTGTTGGCCAGCAATTTTCTGAAATATTGATAAAGTAGTGGTGTTGACAGCAGGCCCCACTTGTTACCAGGAGAAATTAATCATGGTGATATGCAATCTAATATTGTGTAGGGTCCAGAAGGTATTCAAGCATCTTTGTCAGAAATATGCCTTAAGATGTTGAAAATGATACTAAAAATTCATTCTGCTGTACAAGGCAGCTTGAAAGTTTTACTTATTCAGAATGAAAAAAATCCGTGACGGTGTTCAGGATTTTTTAGGATATAATAAGTTTTAATAATAAACTTTCTCAATTTACTCGTTTAACCTACTCCAATTCAAAAAGATAACTTTTTTTAGATTTAAAATTAAAATTGCTGCCTATTTTTTTTATGTTGCATGTGTGGATAATGTTTTGTATAATTTTACCCCCATTACCATTGGTAATGGGGGCTATATAGGAGTCACTTTGTCGGTCTGTCTGTCTGTCTGTCTGTCCCCGAAATTCATCCGATCTTAGTCAGAAGTTGTATCTAGATGATGTCTAGGTCAAGTTTGAATATGGGTCATGCTGGGTCAAAAACTAGGTCAGGAGGTCACTTAGTGCGTTTTAAACCGAAAGTTTGTCCGGACCATAACTATGTTATTTATCGTTAGATTTTAAAATGAATTGGTTCATTTGTTCACCATCATAAGACGGTGTGTCGCGCGAAAGAAGTACGTTGATATCTCCAAGGTCAAGGTCACACTTTGAGTTCAAAGGTCAAATGCTTGTCCGGGCCATAACTATGTCGTTCATTGTGAGATTTTAAAATCATTTGGCACATTTGTTCACCATCATTGGACGGTGTGTCACGCGAAAGAATTACTTCGATAACTCCAAGTTCAAGGTCACACTTTGAGTTCAAAGGGCAAAAATGGCCATAAATGAGCTTGTCTGGGCCATAACTATGTTGTTCATTGTAAGATTCTAAAATCATTTGGCACATTTGTTCACCATCATTGGACGGTATGTCGTGCGAAAGAATAACGTCAATATCTCCAAGGTCAAGATCACACTTTGTTCAAAGGTAAAAAATGGCCATAAATAAGCATGTCCGGGCCATAACTATGTCATTCATTGTGAGATTTTAAAATTACTCTGTACATTAATTTTGTTCACAGTCATTGGATGGCATGTCATGCAAAAGAATTCAAGAGTTCAAAGGTCAAAATGGCCATAAATGATAATGGCATAATTATTCTTAAAAATCGCCATAAATTAGCTTCTCTTGTTTTGTGAAGACAGCATGCAAAATATTCTGTGTCAATGCAGCATGTGGGGTATACGTAACACGTCTGTGACAAAGCTCTAGTTTTAACTCAGTAGTCTGATGTCAATATACGCGAATTGAACTGGCATTATCCATTACCACATACTTATATATTTGTGTGTATTTAAGTTAAGTTTTCAGTCGTGACACTTAGTTAATTTAAGTGATTCATGTTTGTGTAACTATGAGAGGAAGTCAGCGTTTGATTTTCTGCCATTTTGTATCTATGGCCCATTTTGGGCAGGTAGTGTTGGGCAATTTTTGGCCAGTGGCCGTTTTTTTTGGCCAGTCGGTGGCCGATTTTTGTCCGGTCTGTGGCTGTTTTTGGGCCGGTGGCTCATATGCCTGCGGCAAATTTTCGGCCACATTTCGAAAGTTCTGTTGATTCTCCAGGAGTCTTAGTTTTTATGCTCCCCATATATATATATGGGGAGCATATAGTTGCCAGTTTGTCCTTCCTTCACACTTCCGTCACACTACACTTTTATTACAGTTTCTCAAAGCGCCTTCAATATTTTACCAATCTCTTACATATTTGGCATGTAGGTACCTTGCATGGACCTCTACCTTTTGATGAGGTTTGAGGTCACTGGGGTCAAGGTCACCAAGGCTAATTATAGATTTTCTCAAGGTCACAGTTAAAAAAATAATAATCACACAACTCATATGTCGACAAAGCATCATCGGGGAGCAACCATTAGTTTTACTGATATCCTTGTTTCTTGTTGGGTGAAGAAGTTACATCAGCTGGCTCACGAAAAATGTAAATAACTAATCCAAGTTATGAATTAATATGAACAATAAGAAAAGAAATTACTTTTACATGAACATATTTCCATCATCGTGACTTTTCACAGAATATTTGTCAACTCATCACGGAACTTTAGAGTATTTATCTGTGACAAAGTATTTTACCTACATGTACATTTGAATCGTATAACTGTGTAAGCTTTGAATATGTCTACGTCATCGCTGTGAGGCACAATCTAAGGCTATTTGTAACTACACTATTTGCGGAGAATTGAATGCTCGTTTACTGCTTTAATCTTCAGTTACTCATATTAATGCTAACTGAATTATAGTGGATATATGTCAACTATCTACTAGACAGTGATCCTTGATTGTTTATAATGATTAACAAAACCTTACTTGTCATACAACATTTGCATTCTAACAGTATGTAATTAAGTTTAATCATTTGGATTAATCGTCGCTTTTTTGATTGACACATTGTTTGCCTTACTTTAACACATCTAACAATGTCTAGAGAGCTAGGCCCCAACATTATTACACAAACATTACAAAATCTGCACCTTTTCTTTAACATGTTTCAAGTGAGCGACCTAGGGCATTTTTTTTTAATTCACAGTAATTGCATATTTACTTCCTATGCTATTTAGGTAATGGGTTTCAGGAATACCTTGGAGGCACTGGCAGGCATTTGGTTGTCATGGAGAGGGCACATGACTTATTGTCACATCATGGTGGCCTTATTGTGATAGCAGATGTCAGTGGCATATTTGATGGGGGAAATATTGACAAAGATTAATGAATTGCATCTTAAATAGTACAGTAATTTTTGCCATAATTGCATAAAAACTTTTGTAATATTGAAAAAAATGGATTAGAAAAATGCAATAAAGGCTTTGTCTAATTTAGCTGGTAATTATTCTCTCAAATTCCACATCAAAATCTCCATTAATATTTTTTGTACTATTTGATTCGTTTAGCTGCAGACATAATTTGGGAATAGGAGTTCATATTTTAATCTGGTGGAAGGGTAACTGTGCAAGTCAACATCATTTCCTATGCTCCCATAGGAACCTAGGAAATTAATTTTGTGGTTTATGGTGTGATGATAATTATTGTTTGGTAATTTTGATATTGTAGTGGGAGAATAGTGAGTCCAGACATACGTCAGCCTCTGTTGGCTGGTTTCTGAACTTGAAATACTATTTGCAAATAAAAGTGTGTCTTCTGAATAATAAAATTAATTTTTATGAAAAAAAATGCATCTGACTATTGGTCCACATGTTGTTGTTGTTGTTTTTCAGTAAAAATGACAATTTCAGGATGATTTCTACTTTAGATTTTAATTTACCATATTTGTGTCATAGATTAAGTCAAGATAAAATGAAAATGAAGACATAATTATTTTTTTACAAATGCTAGATCAATAAATTCAACTCTTTATGCATTAGTCACCTGGTAACACTTTGCATGTCATATATTTCTCGTAACTCCTGAATAGTTAACTTGTACATTTTCATTAATTAATTTACATACTTAAATTATATCGGTATCTCATTTATATAGCATGATTGGAAGGTTATTAATAGAAACCCAATGGTCTTGCAATTAGTCACCAAGGTATCAAACAAATAAATTATATGTCATTTATTAAAGCACCTATAAAATAAAACATTTGCAATTCTATTTCACTATCAATTGTATTCCAAGATGAAAAAAGTGTGCAACACCAAAACAAGTATGTGAGTATTTAAAGATTCATGGGTATGAATATTTGTGAGGGACATTTTTGAGAGACCATTTTGCTATGCAGTGAGGAACATTTAAAGTGATATTAGACGCATTTTACAGTATAAAGGTCTCTATCACAACCGTTGTTTATTTTTGGTGTTTTCACTTCATATACACTTATATTTGTTAATGCAGCATCTACATAACTAAAACAATATACCGGAAAGAGAAAATAATGCATTTGAATATCAACCATACTTTTGTTTTTGACATAACTTTGGTAAGTTTAAAATCTGGGACTCACCGCAAAAATATATGACAATTCTGAAATTATGAATACATTGACCTTCGTGTCTCTGTCAACCACATCTTCGGCCATACTTCTTCAAAGAAATATGTTATAAATTAGGTGTAAGTAAAGTGACTTTATGAGAAAGACTCAAATCGTATCGCTTTCGTTAATACGCGGCTTAGAGGACTGGGTTAGTCACGTAAAGTATTGAATATAATATATATTTTTTTATAAACAACTGGTAGCAAGATGAGTTGCAGATAATTGGTCAGTAACCACATTTTAACTAACTCTTTTGACCCGTTTATTCTTTTCAGCTCAATTCAACAGTGAAAGATGCGTCTAATATCACTTTAAGTTGAGTGTGAGTGAGTTATATTCTCTGTCTGATTGTAAGTGAATGATTAAAAAAATTCTTTCATATACCTTCACATGTTTCCTCACAAGCTCTGCAGCAAAAAGTTACAGAGACTCATTCACTTTGTATTTATTGCCACAACATGTGCCTGCTTTGTAGCTAATATTCTGTTGAAAAACATGTCGTGCCGCAGACACAGGCATGTTCTTAAGATGGATAACAATAATGTTTCCAGCTTAACCAAATAATCTGTTAAGGACACAAATTCTGTCTGATGGCCCATATGTTACATTTTTGTGAACTAATCTATAAAAGTTTATGGCTAAGGTGCGGTATTTTTGGTTTCAGCTGTTAATAATCCATAAATGTGCTAATCTGATTATTTAAGCGACATCACTGAGCATATCGGGATATCATGATAAATACATAATTAACTTGAATTTATGTTGTTGCATGATCAATTTCAGCTAATGTGGATTTGTAATGGGTTTATGTAAAAAAGGAATGAAATATCTTAGTGAAATGTATTTTTAAAGCAAACTAATTTCTATAAAATATTATGAATTTAAACTGTGAGTAATGGTAAAATATTTAAATTTCTGTGTTTCCAACACATTACTCCTAATCCAGACTTTGTATTAATCTCATAAATATACATGAGTCCACAAAGCTAAGCCCTCTCAGTTGAGGGCTTTATGATTGTCATTCAAATCTGGCTATTGATGGGCCAAGTGTGCTAAACAATAAACCAATCAAATTTCAATTAGCTGTGCTTTATATTTTTATAGAGCTTGTGCCGGGATATTGATAAAAAAAAGGGATCACAAAGGTTTGTGCCAGGACGTAGAGTGACATTTATAACAGAAGTTTGGTCGAATCAAAGGAGTTGTTGAAAATATTAATTTCATCATTTTTATCCGATTTGCCATGTAAGTGATAGAGAAATGAAGTTATTATTAATATTGATAGGCAGGGTATTGGCAGGATTGCTGCATAGGGAGACACCAAGAAGTGGCTGGCAGTGAGTTATCAGAAGTATTGGTGATCATACAGGCGCTAGCTAGCATCCGAGCTGGGCTGACTTGTTTAACTTTGTGACCAGAGAGGAGCTCTTCTGTGTGCTTCACTACCATTCATCTGAGAGAGGAGACCACTAGCAAACAGATACATTGCATCCTAACGCGGTAACTGAGGCCAGATCAGCAGCTCCTTGTTGGTTGAGCAGTTGTAATTGGAATTAAGAGAACGATGGTACATTGTTTGGTGTGCTTTTAAGGAGTTTTATTGTACTGCAGCCAATTCACAAACAGTTAAGACTCTAGTATTATGTTTGCGTGTGTATTTGACAATATTCAAAGTGTTTAATAATAAGAGGATGATGTTAAATACCATTTAGATTGTTCTACAGATACATGACAGACGGTAAGTGCTTTTGCAATTTCTAATTATAATGCTGTTTAAAATATCCCAAATTACAAAGTAGCTGTTAAACTGAGCAGGCATGTTGCATAAGCACGATGGATTGTTCCCAAAATTACCCCTTTGAGCGCTGGAACCGGATTTTGAAGGCCTTTGCAAACAGTTTGGATCCAGATGAGACGCCACAGAACGTGGCGTCTCATCAGGATCCAAACTGTTTGCTATTCTGATAGTATTCTTTGAAAAAAAATGGAAGAAAATGCTAATTTTAAAAATTCAGCAGACGACATTTTAGCAGACGACAAATTTCCCAGCATGCAAAGGGATAAGGCTCAACTACATTCCCTTTTTATTTATTGAACAATTTTGTTCTATTAGTATACATGTTATAATATGGTTGCTGTTTAATTAATGTGTTACTGTTTGGTACACTAAAAAGCATGAACAAATTATGTATTTATAATAAACCAACCACATCATTAATATGTCAATAAGCATACTCATCAATTTGAAAAACATACATACCCTCTACATCTGTTATTTAAAAGTATGTTTATATGATAACATAGATTTTTTTGGAAAAATACAATATTTTGGTAAGTAAATATTTATATTATTTTGGAAACATTTGAACATTGATGTAGTTTGAATAATTTCCGATCAATCATATTTAAAAGATTTACTGGGACATTATACATTTCCTTTCTTTTAATAGAAATGGAGTTCTTCAAATGTCTTGTCATGCTTGAAAGTCTCAACTTTGTTTTGAACGTTTTTTAATTTTAAATTCTGTAAAATGTTGAATTTCATTTAATTGTTCAGTTTAACTTGAGTATTAAATTGAGAATGTTCTACTTGGCCTTTTAATTGAGCTAGACTTCAACTAGTTTTATTGAAGCATTTTATAAATTGTAAAGAATATGAAAAGCTGCTACATGACAGAAATATTGTGTCTTGTTGTAATGTTAAGCAATAAACATAAGGTGTGGTTTTAAATTTGAATTAATCAACTGTTAACAAATGAAAATGCTTTAATATTTATGAACCATTTATTGTAATAACACAAAAGAAATAAAATAGATTGTTATTGTTTCCTTTTCTTTTATATTCAAATAACAAATTATGATTGAAATACATAATTAAATGACAACTTGTACATTGAGCTGGCATCAATTTACCTAAAATGTAATGTATTGTCATACTTGTGCATGGCATTAATTCAGCAATTTAATTGTACATGAATCATCTATCATAATACTGTAGTTTGAAATTCAAAGCTGAGTTAATGTGGCAAATTCATTTGCCATTAATCACATTCTTTGCTTTTTGGTATGATTTTGATATAGAGTATTATCATTGACTAAGATATAATATGTGGATTCTGAAATGAAACGTATATTTAATATAAATGTTGTGATTTTGTTATTAACATGTTTAAAACAGATTTTGTACTTTAGCTATCCGAATACTTAAACGTCAAGCAATTCTTTTGGTACAGAACAAGCTATTTAGTACCCTTGGAAGATCTTAAACATTGGGCAACAGATTTTGCTAACTTGAGGTACTTGAATGATCTTGTCATTTTTGAGGACCCTTGAGCCTTCGATGTATTAAACAGTTTTACAACTCGCGTCATCTGTCAAGGGGTTAGTTCCGTTGTCAGGTGATACCATTCTATTTTGTTATATCAGCTTGTTATACAGGATTTTTATAAGATCATATTGCTTTATTTCATATGTATTTTAAAGGAAAACAGTCTAACCTGACCAAGTGGTCACCTGGTCTAACCTGACCAAGTGGTCACCTGGCTAAAGTGGTCAGCCTAGATCCCCCCCGGCAGAAAATAAGTCTTTTTTCTGAAAAATGATATATTGGCTATTATGATTATTTAAGATTACAAATGATTTTTTGCAGTTAGCAACCAGGATAGCTTTGTATCAATGTATTACGAGCATCAACTTTCAATTTGAAACTTAAAGGTATAAAACTGTGCGCTATACATGAACAAATACAGAAATGCTCAAGTTTTGCCCCAAAATGTTTTTTACTACAGGAATCAACAAAGGGCAGTTACTATAAAAATCGGGGAGCAAGAGTTATGGTTCATGTGCACTGCATGTCCTCTCAATAAGATCTACTGCAAGAACATTATTTTGAATGAATAAATATTTGTTAGTGAATGGAGTGTAGTAATTATAATATCTCATTCATGTTTACTTTAGAGCCCATCTATTTTGAATATGTCTAGTGTTCATAATGACAAGCTGTCATAAGTCTCTGCCTGGAGAAAGCCAATTTGTAAAATTCTCTGCAATTTTCAATATGTAATATCTTGGGCATTGCTACATAAATATTTACCCATAAGCGCACTAAATTAGCGTAGTGCTACACGAACTGAGCCGTTCAATTAGGCGGGATTTGTGTATCTTGATTGAAGAAATGGTGTATGAAATATTTTCATCCAAAATGACACATATTGTGTGATGTATTGTTTTTTAATTGGAGCAAAATGAAACTGATCAAAGAAGCTGGGGAAATATGTTGACAAAACTGTCAGTCATTTTGTGACCCTGATGTTGTAAGATAGAATCCTCTTATATTGGAGATTGTGGGGTCAGAAACATTGGAAGGATTGGACGTTTGCAGTGTTGATATATTTGTCATGGTATTTTGGTCAAGTTTTATTTTAAAACTTAACATTATGAATTGCTCCTTTTACTTGGTTATTGAACATGTTTACTAGGTGTTGGTTTGAAAGAATTTGTCTGAGCTTGTAAACAACAGAATTCAAAGTTCATGCATAACTACATGCCATATCCATGAACAAAGACACCAACATTATGATCACCATGTTTTCATGAACAAAGACACCAACATTATGATCACCATGTTTTCATGAACAAAGACACCAACATTATGATCACCATGTTTTCATGAACAAAGACACCAACATTATGATCACCATGTTTTCATGAACAAAGACACCAACATTATGATCACCATGTTTTCATGAACAAAGACACCAACATTATGATCACCATGTTTTCATGAACAAAGACACCAACATTATGATCACCATGTTTTCATGAACAAAGACACCAACATTATGATCACCATGTTTTCATGAACAAAGACACCAACATTATGATCACCATGTTTTCATGAACAAAGACACCAACATTATGATCACCATGTTTTCATGAACAAAGACACCAACATTATGATCACCATGTTTTCATGAACAAAGACACCAACATTATGATCACCATGTTTTCATGAACAAAGACACCAACATTATGATCACCATGTTTTCATGAACAAAGACACCAACATTATGATCACCATGTTTTCATGAACAAAGACACCAACATTATGATCACCATGTTTTCATGAACAAAGACACCAACATTATGATCACCATGTTTTCATGAACAAAGACACCAACATTATGATCACCATGTTTTCATGAACAAAGACACCAACATTATGATCACCATGTTTTCATGAACAAAGACACCAACATTATGATCACCATGTTTTCATGAACAAAGACACCAACATTATGATCACCATGTTTTCATGAACAAAGACACCAACATTATGATCACCATGTTTTCATGAACAAAGACACCAACATTATGATCACCATGTTTTCATGAACAAAGACACCAACATTATGATCACCATGTTTTCATGAACAAAGACACCAACATTATGATCACCATGTTTTCATGAACAAAGACACCAACATTATGATCACCATGTTTTCATGAACAAAGACACCAACATTATGATCACCATGTTTTCATGAACAAAGACACCAACATTATGATCACCATGTTTTCATGAACAAAGACACCAACATTATGATCACCATGTTTTCATGAACAAAGACACCAACATTATGATCACCATGTTTTCATGAACAAAGACACCAACATTATGATCACCATGTTTTCATGAACAAAGACACCAACATTATGATCACCATGTTTTCATGAACAAAGACACCAACATTATGATCACCATGTTTTCATGAACAAAGACACCAACATTATGATCACCATGTTTTCATGAACAAAGACACCAACATTATGATCACCATGTTTTCATGAACAAAGACACCAACATTATGATCACCATGTTTTCATGAACAAAGACACCAACATTATGATCACCATGTTTTCATGAACAAAGACACCAACATTATGATCACCATGTTTTCATGAACAAAGACACCAACATTATGATCACCATGTTTTCATGAACAAAGACACCAACATTATGATCACCATGTTTTCATGAACAAAGACACCAACATTATGATCACCATGTTTTCATGAACAAAGACACCAACATTATGATCACCATGTTTTCATGAACAAAGACACCAACATTATGATCACCATGTTTTCATGAACAAAGACACCAACATTATGATCACCATGTTTTCATGAACAAAGACACCAACATTATGATCACCATGTTTTCATGAACAAAGACACCAACATTATGATCACCATGTTTTCATGAACAAAGACACCAACATTATGATCACCATGTTTTCATGAACAAAGACACCAACATTATGATCACCATGTTTTCATGAACAAAGACACCAACATTATGATCACCATGTTTTCATGAACAAAGACACCAACATTATGATCACCATGTTTTCATGAACAAAGACACCAACATTATGATCACCATGTTTTCATGAACAAAGACACCAACATTATGATCACCATGTTTTCATGAACAAAGACACCAACATTATGATCACCATGTTTTCATGAACAAAGACACCAACATTATGATCACCATGTTTTCATGAACAAAGACACCAACATTATGATCACCATGTTTTCATGAACAAAGACACCAACATTATGATCACCATGTTTTCATGAACAAAGACACCAACATTATGATCACCATGTTTTCATGAACAAAGACACCAACATTATGATCACCATGTTTTCATGAACAAAGACACCAACATTATGATCACCATGTTTTCATGAACAAAGACACCAACATTATGATCACCATGTTTTCATGAACAAAGACACCAACATTATGATCACCATGTTTTCATGAACAAAGACACCAACATTATGATCACCATGTTTTCATGAACAAAGACACCAACATTATGATCACCATGTTTTCATGAACAAAGACACCAACATTATGATCACCATGTTTTCATGAACAAAGACACCAACATTATGATCACCATGTTTTCATGAACAAAGACACCAACATTATGATCACCATGTTTTCATGAACAAAGACACCAACATTATGATCACCATGTTTTCATGAACAAAGA
>VMBQ01004637.1:41262-68153 GCA_007657795.1 Dreissena rostriformis
ATCCGCTATGTGCTTATGCTAGGTTTACATCTGGCCACGATTACCACGATGTCCCCGATTCCAGAGCATCGTGGCGAACGTAACAGAGCGTGGAGTCAAATCGGGGTGATCGTGGGGGAGCGTAACGGAACGTGGTTGAATCGGGGACATCGTGGGCATCGGGACAGATTTTAAATCAGACTTAAATTTCACCACGATTGCCCCGATTCATTTTCTAATCGTGACAGAGCGTGGCCTTCGTAACAAAACGTAACGGAACGTACCGAAGCGTAACAGAACGTGGAGTACAATCGCAACAGATTCCAGAGCATCGTGGCGAACGTAACAGAGCGTGGAGTCGAATCGGGGTGATCGTGGGGGAGCGTAACGGAACGTGGTTCATTGTTGCGAATAATAAGCCTAAAGTGAATTATTTCTTGTTTAAATATCAAATCGTGACGTAAAACGTGGTCATTTGTCTCAAATCGTAGGTCAAATCGCAGGAGATCGCAACAAAGCGGCTTTGTCGTGGGAGATCTTAACAGGACGTAACGGAACGTGGTGGAGCGTGGAAGCCAATCGTGTTGATCGCAACAAAGCGTAACAGAACGTGATGCAAATCGTGGGCTCGATCGTAGCAAAGCGCAGTAGAGCGCAACAAAACGTGCTGATTTCGTAAGGAAGCGTAACAGAACGTGGAGTATACCATTTAATCGTAGAGCTCCCCGATTTTTTAGCCTCTGGCTAATCGGGGAGATCGTGGCCAGATGTAAACTTAGCATAAGCAATCAATGTGTAAATACAAATCCTAATAATACAACAGAAACATACCAAATTATTCAATGGGTTTGTTGTTGTAACACTTTATAATTGTATCAGTTTCCAACCCTGATTGATCATAAACAAGCATGTTTTTTCACTATGTTTCTATGTCAGTGGTGTTTATTTGCTCTATTATGTACATTGTTCTTTTGTTTTTGGAATGCATGACAAAAAGTTGGAAAATTTTCAATTTGACATTATGTGAACAAGTCCCTCTAAGTTGTGAATAATTTCTATCCTCTGTGAATTGTTTTGCTGTACTTTGTTTGTCTTGTCTCTGTGAAGTATTTTTTGTGTTTTGAAAAGTATCAAACCTCATAAATGAGTAAAATAACATGTGTTTTATGCAGTATTTTTTTTAAGTTTATGTTCCTTTTAAAGTTAAACTTTAAACAAAAAACAAGCATGCAGTCAATATCTATGAAGCGACATGTTGGTTATGCACTTGTGGTATCACCCCAAAACTAAATGATTATTAAAAACAAATCCTGTATCATTTGATTTGTCATTAATATTTGTTGGTTTATTTGTTCATGTTCAACCTTTACAGAACATGTAGATGTTTATGATTTTGTTAATAACTCCAGCAGCTAACAGATAAACAAAAAGATTAACCAATTTAATGTGGTAAAAATATAACCACCTATGTTTGGTAATGAAAGACATGGAAGTATTGTTACAATTAAACAATATTCCTGTAAAGATGTGGCATATCCGTACCTGAGAGTCTTGCCATATGTGGTCTGTTATTAACAGATAAGCCTGTTTGAGAAGCAAACACAAGTGAGAGTAAGGACTGCTGCAATTGTCAGTGGCTTTCAGCCTCACATTGTGTGTTGACACAAGTGATGATTGCTGTGCACTCCATCACCTGGGGGACACTGTATGCATGATTTCTGTGCACTTCATCACCTGGGGGGACACAAGCCCTGATTTCTGTGTACTCCCATCACCCTGGGGGACACTGTATGCGTGATTGCTGTGCACTCCATCACCTAGGTCGACACCAGCAGTGATTGCTGTGTACTCGATCACCTGGGGGGACACTGTATGCGTGACTGTTGTGCACTCCATCACCTGTGCACTCCATCACCTGGGGGGACACTGTATGCATGATTGCTGTGTACTCCATCACCTGGGGGGACANGTGATTGCTGTGCACTCCATCACCTGGAGGGATGCTGGATGCGTGATTGCTGTGCACTCCATCATTGCTGTGCACTCCAACACCTGGGGGGACACTGGATGCATGATTGCTGTGTACTCCATCACATGGGGACACTGGATGCGTGATTGCTGTGTAAATCATCACCTGGGGGGATGCTGGATGCGTGATTGCTGTGCACTCCATTACCTGGGGGGATGCTGGATGGGTGATTGCTGTGCACTCCATCACCTGGAGGGATGCTGGATGCGTGATTGCTGTGCACTCCATCATTGCTGTGCACTCCAACACCTGGGGGGACACTGGATGCATGATTGCTGTGTACTCCATCACCTGGGGGGATACTGGATGCATGATTTCTGTGCACACCATCACCTGGGGGGACACTGGATGCATTATTGCTGTGCACTCCATCACCTGGTGAAGTAACGGTTGTGATCTAATCACTGATAAGGCAATACCTTTGGTAGGGAATACTTGAAGATTAAATGGTATTTCTGGTTCATCTTTAACTGGAAGCATGATGCAGTCAATCTGTGCACCAACTCTGAGTGTAACAATTACCCATATTGTATAACTGAAATATGATTACCCTCAGTCTTTGTTGTGTAGAAATTTTAATCAGCCTTAGCGTTAACAGCCAGCAGCTTGCTGTGGCTAATTAATCTGCCTTCAGTCAATTAACTAACATTACAGCTGCCTAGCAATGCTTTAAAGGCTGCCTCCCCTTTCAGCCTCAAATGATGTGAATGCTGGGTGCCAGTTGTATTTAATTACAACACAGAATAATTAATTGATATTATTTATTTAGGTCTAGCATAATAAATAATGGATAATTGGATTCTGTGAATTTCATTAAAAATTTGTCACAAAATTAGTTTTCTCATTAGTTTTTTTTTAGTTTATGTTTTATTCTGATTTGAAATCTGACTTTTTAGTCCAAGTGATTATTCTGTAAATAACTATGACTGTCATGTGTTGTTACATGCAGTTCTTTTTAATGCCCAGCATCTTTATTAGGAAGACACACAGTGATTGTTCTGTCCATCTGTCCATGGTTACATTTTGTCTAGCACTAGAACCACCAACCACCAAACAACGGGGGTCCTTACACAATTTTTGCTTTATAATCTTTCCCAAACCACCCATATAACTTTGTCCTACACCTAATTTGTACGTTTAAATCTGTTTAACTTTTTATGCCCCCTTTTTAAAAAAGGGGGTATATTGTTTTTGGCCCGTCTGTCTGTCTGTCATTCTGTCTGTCTGTCCAAAACTTTAACCAATATTAAAGTTTTGTCATAACTTTTGCAATTTTGAAGATAGCAACTTCATATTTGGCATGCATGTGTATCTCATGGAGCTGCACATATTGAGTGGTGAAATGTCAAGGTCAAGGTCATCCTTCAAGGTCAAAGGTATTTTTTTTTATCAAAGCGGCTCATTAGGGGGCATTGTGTTTCTGACAAACACATCTCTTGTTAAATCATGAATTGGCTCATTTGGTTCTTATCAATAGTATATTAAAGTATTATTTTATAGGGCTTAATTATGTCTCAGTTTAGAATGCTTCATGATATTCCTCTGTGGTGTGTTTCTGCAGTGTCATGTTCATGCTGAACCTGAGCAGAGGTCTAATAATGGGAAATATTAAAAACTGGCTGAATAATCATCTTTGGGCACTAATGATTCATGGGCAAACTAATTAATTACCAATATGCTTTCAGAAAACAAATACGAGTCTAGAAATGTGAAAAGGTCCGCACAGGCTTATCAGAGACGACACTTTCCGCTTTTATGATAGTTTTCGTTTAAAGAAAGTCTCTTCTTAGCAAAAATCTAGTTAGGCAGAAAGTTTTGTCCCTGATTAGCCTGTGCGGACTGCACAGGCTAACCTGGGACGACACTTTACGCACATGCATTTAACCCCCTTTTCACAAAGCGAGGCTCATATTTGTTTTCTTAAAAGTATTTTCACATACCAAGGCTCAAATATGTTTGTGGCCCCACTTTTTGAACTCTCCTCATTTGAATATCTTCCTTGTGGTATTGAAACTACCATATGCCTGATGTCATCGCACATGGGTGAATATTTTATTACTCGCCATTTGTTCTCAGCATTGACCTTGGAAGTAAGTAACTGGAAATAAAGGATAATCATACCATCAATATAATCTCTATTGTGTTATTTTAAACATCAAACATACACTTTGAATAAATTAAACACCAAAGGATGTGAATACTCCGTCAATAATCCTTATAAATTTTGGTAATGGTGCGTTGTCCAAATAATGAATCATTCACTTTAACCAATTGTGAAAAAGCTAAACTGCTGACAAAAACAAACTTGCCTTACCTTTGAAAACAACATACATACAAACTTTAATAACCATCATGTTCACTTTATTAATATCTTTAAGACTATAAAGAAAAAAAAAGGATTTTTTTATAAACATAATTTAGCATTTTTACACCATTACAATGAACAGTTCATATTTTAACCTGGGAAGCTCACTGTTTTATCAATTTTCCAAGAATTAAACTTTCAGTTGACTTTTGCCGTCATTTTACTCGCACAATTCTGAATGAGCCAAAAGTAAGAAAATCTTATACAAGTCAGTAAAATATTATCGAATCTTTAATCTATGTAATCATTGTTGGTCCTTTATCTTTTCCTTTCATGCTCTCTGCTATATAATGATTGTGAAAAAAGTCTTATTATAAGTAATGATGTTACATTGTGAATGAAATATTATTGACACCGTTACCTTGAATTGACACTGTTATAGGTAATATTTCGCTAATAAAATCTTGTTTTATCCATACAAAATGATCGAAAAATGTTTAAGCTTTGTAAATATGTAAAATGGTCTTCAATCAAATATTTTTATGAAAGAAAACTCTTTTTTTTTTCTGAAATTTCAAAACTTACAAATTATAAAAGGACACTGTTACAGATTTTATTCCACTTTTGTGAACTTCTGGTGCATAATTTAATTAACTAATATTTATAATTAATTAAAACAACAAAATAACGTACAATTGTTCATGATTAATAATAGATCAATAAATACCATCATTCAGCATATTGTTTTGTCTATAGCATCTTCAATTAATTCCTTTTTGACCAATGTTAATACAACTGTCATAATCACTATATGGATAAAATGATGTCACTCACTCTAAGCTCATATTTACATTCATCTGACATGATTGTACCTTAAATAAGTCAATTAGCACAGTTTTTAAAAAATTATTTTAGTAAGTCGAGAAATCAAGAATGAAACCTTATTAAATATTTACAGTGTAGTAAATCACTTGTTTAAAGATTGGGCTTCAATTTAACGATGAGAAATGGTCTATTTATTTATACATTCATAAACATGAAATCAAGTGGCAGTTTGTGTAAGTGTTGGCTTAGGCTGTATTCTATTCAAACATTGATGTAAGTTGTTAACTGATTCTTTTGACATTCTCGAAATCTTATTGACACTTAATGTTGCCTGATTAGGCATCATTATGTGACCTTGAAGTTGCCTGATTAGGCATCATATTGTAACCTTGTTGTTGCCTGATTAGGCATTATATTGTGACCTTGATGTTGCCTGATTAGGCATCATATTGTAACCTTGTTGTTGCCTGATTAGGCATCATATTGTGACCTTGAAGTTGCCTGATTAGGCATCATATTGTAACCTTGTTGTTGCCTGATTAGGCATCATATTGTGACCTTGATGTTGCCTGATTAGGCATCATATTGTAACCTTGATGTTGCCTGATTAGGCATCATATTGTGACCTTGATGTTGCCTGATTAGGCATCATATTGTGACCTTGAAGTTGCCTGATTAGGCATAATATTGTAACCTTGAAGTTGCCTGATTAGGCATCATATTGTGACCTTGATGGTGCCTGATTAGGCATCATATTGTGACCTTGGTGTTACCTGATTAGGCATCATATTGTGACCTTGGTGTTGTCTGATTAGGCATCATATTGTGACCTTGGTGTTGCCTGATTAGGCATCATATTGTGACCTTGATGTTGCCTGATTAGGCATCATATTGTAACCTNAGTCAATTAGCACAGTTTTTAAAAAATTATTTTAGTAAGTCGAGAAATCAAGAATGAAACCTTATTAAATATTTACAGTGTAGTAAATCACTTGTTTAAAGATTGGGCTTCAATTTAACGATGAGAAATGGTCTATTTATTTATACATGCATAAACATGAAATCAAGTGGCAGTTTGTGTGAGTGTTGGCTTAGGCTGTATTCTATTCAAACATTGATGTAAGTTTTTAACTGATTCTTTTGACATGCTCGAAATCTTATTGACACTTGATGTTGACTAATAAGGCATCATAATGTGACCTTGGAGTTGTCTGATTAGGCATCATATTGTAACCTTGTTGTTGCCTGATTAGGCATCATATTGTGACCTTGATGGTGCCTGATGAGGCATCATATTGTGACCTTGGTGTTTCCTGATAAGGCATCATATTGTGACCTTGGTGTTGTCTGATTAGGCATCATATTGTTACCTTGTTGTTGCCTGATTAGGCATCATATTGTGACCTTGATGGTGCCTGATTAGGCATCATATTGTGACCTCGGTGTTACCTGATTAGGCATCATATTGTGACCTTGGTGTTACATGATTAGGCATCATATTGTGACCTTGATGTTGTCTGATTAGGCATCATATTGTTACCTTGATGTTGCCTGATTAGGCATCATATTGTGACCTTGATGTTGCCTGATTAGACATCATATTGTGACCTTGATGTTGTCTAATTAGACATCACATTGTCACTTTGAAGCCTGGACATTGGTTCCTGAGGACAATGGTTCCTATGCTTATTTTGACTCAGGCAGACATTAGCTACTACGTTATTTGGACAATCCAGACAGTTGTTCATACATTGTATTGACAGCCTGGACATTGGTTCCTACATTCTATTGACAGCCCCGACATTGGTTCCTTGTAACATTGTATTGACAGCCCGGACATTGGTTCTAACATTATATTGACAGCCCTGACATGGTTTCCTACATTAGTGTTCCCCTCGACTTTCCTTCCTTAGACACCTATGTACAAACAAAGTATTCAACTACCAATATGAGGACTTTGGGGGCCGACTTTTTGTTAGTTAATTAGTCAATTAGTTAATTAATATTAAATTTGTTGGCTCATTATGAATTGGCTTACTGTTAACAAGTAAGGTAAATATATTTTTTAATAATTGTCGGCATATTATGAATTGGCTTAATGTTAAAAAGTTAGGTTAATTTTATTATTGGCAAAATACAAGGTGATTTAATCTAATTGGCATCTAATGGTAGGAAATAAATGTATGTGGTGTCAATGTAATGTAGGAACCAATGTCTGTGCTGTCAAAAAAACGTAGGAACCAGCGTCCAGGTTGTAAAAAACGTAGGAAACAATGTCCAGGTTGCCAACAAAATGTAGAAACCAATGTCTGCCTGTGTCAAAATAAGCATAGGTAGTAATGGAAATGAATTGTCAGTTACTCTTTTAACTGAAACTTAGAAAAGTATATAATTGTTACAGTGTGTATTTTGATCTTCATCATTTTTTAAAGTTTGGCTGCTTTTTTTTTCACTTCAATTTTAGAATGTTAAATTACACAAATTCTTAAAGAACTCTTCTTTTATAGGGAACACTCATTTCTAGAGATGCTTTTGCATTGATAATGGTTTGACATTAAATATCATTAGAATTGGAAGTTGGCATAATATCCTCTAGTTATGACTGGAAGCAGAGAGGAATGATTAGCTGGGTAGCCTTTGAATTAAAAAGGAAATTGAACAAATGCAGGATTTAATGGAAAATTGGTACAATGTGGGATAGAGACTACAAAGATCTGAAATTGATATGGATTGGACTGTGCTGCAATAATTGGCTGATAATGCAGCACTCCAAATTTAGTTTCCATGGCTATATCTGATAGCCTGATATCAATTTACATATTAAATTAATGTCATCCAAATATTGTGTTATTGAAATATTGAAGGGCTGAAATGCGCCAATAATGCTAAAGCACTTCCATTTGCAAAAGGTCTTAGTATGAGTCCAAAACTAGCCAAATATTGGTATGGATTATTGTGTTTTCAAAGGGCATTACAAATGAGAACTATACAATTATTCAGAAGACAATTTGATTAAATTACGTTATGTTAGCTGTGCAAAAGTATGCTTATGACTTTTTAAACAAATGCATGTGTGTTTCTTTGTTAAGTGATATTAAATACTATAAAAATAAACAATCTAATGTGACAATCAATTTATGCATTGCAATTAGTAAATGAAGAGTTGTGATAAGAACATGCCGCATGTAAGAAATGCTTCATTGGAGTTTCTGGGGTTCAAATCAACACTGATACAACATCAATAATTAATACTGGACCCTTGTAAGCCTGACATTCCATGGGCAATAATCATCAATTGTACTAGTAATAAGAAAGTTGCAGGGCTTCAAATTTGATTATCTTATCAAATAGGGTGATAGTAAATCCAAATAGTTTGTCCCCCATTGAAATGAAACAACAGGAAATGACATTCATTTAACTATATATCATCTCAATGGGCAACAGCGGCTGTTTCTTCACTTCATGGCCACTTATAAACAAGTGGTTTTGTTGTTTGTTTTATTTCGCTGACTTTTATAAGCGACATTTCTTCATGCTTTATTATTGATTAAGAATAGCAAAAAACGAGTTTCAAGGCCAAATGATTGGATTGGATTGCTTGTCATTTGGTTTGAAAGGTTTGTAGTCAGCTACAGTGACAATGACACCTTAGTTACCAGCAGCCATGCGAAGTTATTTGCCCATTCATTTATGTATATAAGAACAATCATGCCAGTTGGAGATGCTACGTGTATTTTAAAGAACTAGACAAATTTTATTGTGATTGCTTTGATAAAACTTTGATTAAGTTCTAGGTTCATCAAGTTTTTTGTTGTTCCTCTAATTTTCAACTGATTAAATATTTCAGCATGAATTCAGAAAGCCTAGAAATTGGTGTAATCAAATTTGCTTTTAATAATTACCCCCCAAATGATTTTGTCGAAGTGGAAAAATTATTGTGTGACTTGAAGAAGTGAAAATTTTAATTTGCAGCCGGCTGATTGGGGCAGATTTCCCATGCGTGGTTGGCAAGACAACCCGAGGCTGCTCATTATGAGTGGCACACAGCCGCACCATGGAAATGACACAATTTTCAAATATAATTAAAATTGAAATGAAGCAGAAGAAATTAGAATTAGTGTTGTTTTTTTTTCATTTTTAGTTGAAAATGCACATAAAAAGAGCTGGCAATTAGAAAATACAATTATTGTAAAATTAGCAGATTTGTGCATAAATGGAATGATATAGATTTTCTAATTTTTTTGTGATATTTCTTCTTAATTGTTTACTCTTAAATTCTGTGACTATATAAAATGAGATGAAAACCATTCTAATGACTGTTTTTTTTTTGTATTCAACTCTCATTTACATTTTGTATATAACTGGTAGTCAACATTTTATATGAAATAATTCAACTTTTTCATGTATCAATTTTGTTTCTTGTTAAAGATGGCATGTTGATATGTATGCATTTGTATTTGGCCACATTTTTACTAGAAGGAAGACTCACTGCTCCCATCGTTTAAGCAATTTATCAAAGTGAAAGGAAAATCAGGACGTCTATTTCTGATGTAATTTGTTATAGAAAAGCAACTATCAACTTTTGTCTCCCTTTGGACTGCAGCAATCTAGGAGCGAGAGAATTTTGATAAAATAGATTGTATACCAGTTTTCAGAAGATGGGTTTAACACTTAATAAACAGTGACACAGTCTGAACTTTTTGATTACTTTCGCAATGGAATAAATGAAATTTGCTGATTGGGGGATACCCCTCGGTTACGCCAATATCATCAATTTTGGCACGGTGGCCATACACGGCAGTACAAAGCTGCTGGGGCTGATGCCTCACTTATTGGATAATATTGACATATATTCCTTCTCTGGGAATGAAACTAATCAAGGGAAGTCTTAATTTTGTGGCCAACATGGTGCTGGCTAGCTATATTAATCACTCAGACTGATGTGGCATAACAGTATGCCATCGCTGGTAGCCTACTAAACAGAGGCAAGTGCACGTTATTGTCTTGTTTTTGTGATAAATACATCTACATGTGTTGCTTACATATAGATTTGTTGCTTGAATACATATCTACATGTAAGTTGTTTAATAATGTTAGTCTTAAGATTCATTGGATAACAACTTTTGTTTTACACATCTACCAACATTTATAGAGTGATGTTGGGATACGACTAGGTTTCTGAATGTACATTTAATTGTTGTTGAGGTACAACTAGGTTTGGCCATGTACGTATAACTGTTGTTGGGATACAACTTGGTCTGGCAATCTACATATAACTGTTGTTGGGATACAACTTGGTGTGGCAATCTACATCAAAGTGTTGTAAGGGTTCAATTTTGTTTGGCAATGTACATTCAAGGGTTGTTAGGGTTCAATTTTGTTTGGCAATCTACATCAAAGTGTTGTTAGGGTTCAATTTTGTTTGGCAATATACATATTAATGTTGTTGGAGTACAACTAGATTTGACAATGTACATCAAAGACTGTTGTTTGAATACAACTATGTTTTGCAAAATAACATCTATTAAGTGTTGTTATAATAAAACTTAGTTGATGTTTATTTACATGTTTAATGTGCTGTTGGTGCAGTTCATCTTATTGTTGTTGGTGTACATTAGTTTAGATTTAGTAATGTACATTCAAGTGGTGTTGGTGAATAATTTATTTTTGGTAGAAATCATCATTTTGACTAGGAAATAGATAATTACAATGTTAAATAAAGTGTTGCTTTTACACCTAGTTTTGATTTTTTAAACTCTGATATTATTTTGGCAGTGGTTAGTCAGTGAAACCTGAATTGTATATATGTTAATAGTTTTCACTCAATTGCAAGGCTTACCACTGTTTTTGTCTTTAGTTTTATTAACAAATTGCATTCAATTGGAGTCGTCATACAATGCCAGTGTACCATATTAATTTGAAATATCTTGCCAGATAAACAGGATTTTAATATTAACATTTTTGTTCAACTAATAGTTACTTATTTGTCAGGATGTCAAACACATTCAATTTTGATAATCTTGTTACCTTATCATTTCTACACACAGACATTCCCAGTGGTTTGTGTTTATCTGTTAATTTGACACTGACAGTTACAGACATGCAAGTACATAGTATTTTAAGAATGATATTAAATTAAATTTGTTGGATGTTTGTTTTAAAGAGTGGGAGAGAATCCCCTAGTTTACAAATATGACATGCCTGTTTCAATAAGCATGTAAACAGACAGAGTTTCTAGCAACTTGGTGGCTCTGTTGCACTTCAGTCATTTTAAAAAAAGCACTGTTCCCAAAATGAAATGCTCTCAACATTATGATAGCAAGTGTCAAACCATGAGTGGTTATCAAACATTTCATTTCTGTGAAGGGTTTCCAGAGCTTATGAAGTACAGATTTGATAGAGCACTCCACAAAGTGTTATGAATTGTTTGTCAGAAATGGTAACATATGCTAAGTCTTTCCTGTCACTTGGAAGACCCTGTAGTTTAAGCTATTTATTCAAGATTGGTTGGTTACATCGAAAATATACTGTAAATTAATGTAATTGTTTTGGCTATTATGTTCCCTATTGAGTCCCTTACTGTACTTTGAGGGATATACCTGTAACCCCCACATAGGAGTTATATTTTCTTATTAAGTAAAATTTAACATTAAACCTTTTGTAAAATAAGTCGATTAAAGGGACTGTTTTGCAATCTTTTGTAATATTTCGTAATTGGTCAACTGGATTTAATGGACTTTTCAGCAGTCAGATTATAACAAAAGATGTGTGTTATAAGGGTTCAGGTTCTTTCCCTGTTCATTTTTTATCCAAGTCCCACGTGAGGCAAACCACAATTTTGTCTATTATTATGTTAGATTTTATGTCAAGATTAATCCATAATGATACAAAATTTTGCTTTTTGCTTTAACATTTAAAAACAGTTTTTACCTGGTTGATATTCACTGCTTTACCCTCATCAGCCATAGTGTTGAGAGATATAATAGCCCCTTCGAAATGTTGTTCATGATTTCATGAACACTTCAAGCCAATCAGGAACTGTTCATGAACGGTTCTCAAAAAGTTCCTGAGCTTGGTTCATGAACTTTTGGACATAAACTGTTCTTAAGACACATTCATGAACAGTTTATGAATTTTTGTTGAACAATTCAAAGTTCATGAACAGTTCTTCATCTAACCATAAATACTTAGTGATGAACATTTCATGAACAATTATTTCTGATGACTTTTTTGAGACAGACTTTGAGGATCCATCATGAATAATTCATGAATTCCTTTGTGCTAGATGTTTCATAAATATTTTTGAAAGTAATATTGAAATGTCTAGCATACTAATCTTGTAGATTTGTGAAACCTGTGAAGTTAGTATGAATATGCATAGTATTTTCACCACTGTAAGTAAGAGTTCTTGACCTGTTCTAGAGAATTTTAAGAACATTTGTACAAGAACTGTTCAAGAACTGCCTTCAGGAACAGTTCAATAACTTTTTAAGGACCTTTCCTGTTCTTGAATTATTCTTAAACTATTCTTGAACACTTTAAGAACTTTTTTGAACAACATATTTCCTTCTGATGTTCTTAAACAGGTCTACACAATGTTTTTGAACATATGATGGACTTTTTAAGAATCCAATATGTTCTTAAAAGGATCTGTCATTGTTCTTGGAAGAATTAAAAGAAAAGTTTAAGAACGTTTTAAGGACATCTTATTTCAAGAACAGTTTAAGGTGATATCAAGAACTCAAACATGTACATTGCATTGCTGTTTTTACAAAGGAAGAATATTGTGTGCACAGGAAGTTGAAACGGAAGGCACATGGTTTATGTTATATTTGGAAATGTAAGTCTTTAATAAATTACCGGCTAAACTGATCAGCCATTGGTTCCATTTCAAGTTCTTTGGCACTGTAAGTGTAACCATTTCAGGGAAACCACTGATTAGTAAATGATTCTTGAACTGAAAATGAGACTATTCATGATCTTTTCAATACATGAATTATTCATGAACATATAGTGCAAAGTTGTATTATGAAATTTAAAGAGTATTATCAAACCACTTGTATCTCAGTTAGTGTTATATTCAAATTATTGTTATATGTTGCTATCAATATGTTAAGTGCTAATACAAGACTTGTTTCTTCTACCCTGACCTGTTTGATGAGCTTTGGTAACACTTATGATAACCTTTGTAAGACCTCAGTTCATGAACTCGTGAAGAATTATGGTTCATGAACTATTCACTGACTGTCCGTGAACAGAAAATGAGCCATTGACGAAAAGAAGAAAAGTGTTCATGAACTGTTCATAAACAGCAAAACCCTGAATAA
Organism: Dreissena rostriformis; assembly: GCA_007657795.1. NCBI lineage: Eukaryota > Metazoa > Mollusca > Bivalvia > Myida > Dreissenidae > Dreissena > Dreissena rostriformis. Next base: position 54,728 of record VMBQ01004637.1, read on the forward strand.
TTTTTCAAGAACTTTGTTGTTCATGAATAGTTCATGAACACTTCATGTCATTATGGTTCATGAATAGTTCATGAACACTTCATGCCATTAGGTTTCAAGAATATTTCATGAACACTTCATGCCATTAGTGTTCATGAACTAAAATTTCAAGAACATTTCAAAGACGCGGCTCATTTTCTGTTCACTGACTATTCGTGAACTATTCATGAACTTGGTTCGTGAACAATTCATGAACATTTCACGAATTATTCATGAACTGCAGAACAACCTTTCGCAGGGGAGTGATCTGTGTGAATGGAACCTTTAAAAGTCAGCTTAAAATGCTGATCCCTATAAGTCTTTAACGAAGATAGTACCCATTGCATTCCTTGACTAATTAATTAAATCCACACTTATTCAGCCTTATAAAGCTTACACAATGTGTTATCAATAACCAGCAGACTACCAAATATTGAAATAGAACCATTTTGGCTTTAATACATATTTTTATTTAGTATTTTGTGTTGAATACAAAAAACAAATACCCAAAGATACGGTAACATACAGACATATATGGCTCCGTACTTTAGAGTTGCAAGGTTAACATCCATTCTGCTCACACGGTCAGAGGAATAACATGTGTAAAAGTTTGAAAATGAACCGATATTTGAGGTGCAAGTTACGTTTGTAAAGACATACTGTCAAAATATGTTTAAATTCATCCTCTGTGTTCATAAAAAAATACAGTGCATAAAAACAGCTGCCCCAACACGGTATTGCGATACAGTTTTTTGGCGTCAAATATTGCGATACACCGGTTGACCGGCTTAATTGTACAGACCTTGTATCATAAGAAAAAATGGATGCAAGTTTGAATATTTTTAATGTCTTGCATTGAAAAGTGTAAAAGAACACCTTTGGACAAGTTAGTGTCCACAAATGGACCAACAGACCTCCGAGGATATTCCAAGAAGGGTATAGTTAATTGTAAGAGACATATTCGAAAGAGAGATGTGCAAAGATACTGTTTCACTGAGAGATTGAGGGCCAACAATATTCCCTTCATTCCATTCAAATGGTATTTGACGTACATATAGTATATATTCATTATAGCTATGAACAATTTCTTCACATACGGTTAGTCATTGATGTTTGCATTTCTAATACTCCAGAGAATAATTATGCATTTCATTTGTATTGAGAATAGTTGTATTGTAAATTGCTGGGAATTCATACAGCGCAATAGAAATAACAGCAGATAATGTATCAATTATTTGTTGCTGTTTGTAGATATTGTTTCCCATTATGAGAATTTCATGAGTTAAACATTTAATCCTATTTCACGAGGCAAAGGTTTGCATTAAAAAAAATCCATCAGAGGTATCACATATTTCTTAATGTTAACAAGAGGATGTGTAGTGGAAGAATATATATCAAGAATAAATTCTATTGGAAAAAATTGGTGTGCCAAAGAATAAAGATTGATGAGCAAGTGTTTGATGACTATGACCTTAGCAGATATGGCTGTTAAATAGAGAAGCTCATTTTCTATTGTCTGTTTAATAGGAACACTGAATGCCTGTCCCCAGGGAGGCTCAAACAGCTTCCACTTCTGACACTTAAGGTATTAATGTAATTGTTAGCCGGAGGATTTAGTGAGCAGGAGGAGCCTATCAATCTTCAACAATCATAGATCAGAGCGGTTCCTTGAAGGGTTGGTTTGTTTGGGTGTAATGAGGTACAATATTGGAAGAGTTATCTAGTCCGCATGATGCATCATAAAATATGCCGCTTGATGTACCTATATGAGCCTCACTCTGAGAAAAGGGGGTTTAATGCATGTGCTTAAAGTGGCGTCCCAGATTAGCCTGTGCAGTGCGCACAGGCTAATCAGGGATGACACTTTCTGCTTTTATGATATTTTTTGTTTAAAGAAAGTCTCTTCTTAGCAAAAATCCTGTTTAGGCGGAAAGGGTCGTCCCTGATTAACCTGTGCTGGCTGCACAGGCTTATCTGGGACATTAAACCCCCTTTTCGCAGAGCGAGGCTGGTATCTATATTTGATGTGATGAAGTTTTGAGCTACATCTGATTGATCAATGGACAATTGGTGGGTCTCCAAGGAGGATCTGCAACATGGCGTCTACTGTTATACTGCATCACCTACTGCTTCATTTTGGGGAATTGTGTTCATTGTATGAAATGTTGCAATATTTATCAGTCCTGGCAAACTGTGGCAATGCTTCCGGCATTCTCAATCAGTTGAATTCTGAAGTTTGGCACAGTAAGCTTATGTCAGTATGATAAAGTTAATGTGGCAGTTTTACTGCTGCCATCCAGGATAAATAAAACTGGTGTTGAAGTTTATTTCAATGTATTAAAATAAATTAGGACAAATTAATATTGTTCTCCAATTTAAAAAGTGACATTCAGTCAAGATGTTTGTGATAAGACTTTAATCATATCTGCAACTCTATTTCTCAGTCACTAAAAAAAGACAAAGAAAGCAAAATTTAATTTTAATTAGCTTTCAGCTGACTTCCAAAAGGCAAACATATCTTACTATATTGACATACTAAGCATCTTATAGGAGGAGGAAGTTGACATAGAAACTGTTATACAGTATTTTTTCCTGTCATGACAAGTATGGGGCACAAGTCCTGGGCTGTTGTCTTCTCTGTTAATGATAGTGGCTTGTAACCTACACATCTTTCAAATCTGGACAGGGTGTGGTGGACTCAAGGGGCCTAAATTGTGAGTTTATCATCATGATCACATTAAATTATTTGATCAAATAGCATAATTTAAGTATTCCCGGAATGGGCTCAGTTTTATTATTGTAATTATTATATGACTATGAAAGCAAAAATACAAGTTGTCTGTAAGCAGACGCCTGGAACAATGCTGCAATAAAACTGCCTAGCTTCTCTTTAATCAGAATGCATCATGGTAACATCAAACTGATAAATGTTTTTGCTAGCTATTATTTATTTTAGTCCAAGGCTATTATTAACAGGCTCTTACAAAAGTTTCTCTCTTCTGTCAGGCATCTCTAGATGCATTCAGGCTTCCACGAAAACAGAGAACTCCTGTTGTGAAAAATATAAACATGACTTCTCCATTTGAGCTAATCAGCTGCTATATGAAATCCGTTAATGTTTTTGACATGTATATTATTTAACTAAATTGACATAGTCTACCCTCCCTGCTGGATTTTATTTGCTGCATCAGTTCATAATCTTTGGATAGCTCAGGTTTCCTCGCTGCAACCATTTGTTAATATAAATCATGTCAATTTGCAGACTAGTGTTTTGTAAATATGTGAAATGAATGATTAAATACTAAAGTGTGTTCTCGTTTTGCAGCAATTTCACTGGCTAACGGCATGCTGGCAGATGTAATTGCAAAATAAAAATTAAAGCAATTATATGGAACATTAATATGCTATTGTGGATTTTTGGGCAATTAAGTGGTAATTAGTTTCCAGAATAGGATGATTATTTACAAAAGCTTGTAAGAGGAATTGGAGCACAGGTAAAGATAATTAAGCGTATTACCCAGTAATTGCTAATTTATAGCATTTCTCTGTTGAGAATACTTTTGGCAAGTACCCTCTTTATTGGTCGGAGCTTCCCCCTCTTTGAAAAACTCTACAGTTCCAATTTACCAAGTTTTAACTGATTAATAGTAAAGACTCCAGTCCTTCTAGATCTAAAGTTTGCTTACAAACATAAAATGTCGGGTAATATGATTGTTATTGTGAGCTCTCAGTATTTCAAATGGCTAAATTGTTGTAATGAAGTCATTTACAATCAAATGAGACACCCAAATGACTGGTCAACTCAATCAGTCTTCATCAATGAACTTAAATTATAAAGCAACCCTAGCTATAAATGCACCTAAATTATAAATTAACCCAATGCTATAAATGGACCCAAATGAGGCATTTTGTCCAACCAAGATTTCCTGTCAGTTTCAGCCAATGCTATTGCCAGTGGCCAGCTCTGGCTATTCTGGAAGCTCTATAGGTTCAGTAATTGTATGTTTAATGTACAAATTACCAGGGATAAGGGTGATTATCAAAACTGACAAAACCAGGCAGATTTTAATGAGCATAGGTCTGCATTGGTATATAAGAAATAGGATAGGAGTGTGTCTAGTTAACAAGCTCAGAGTTCAGGCAATTAATATCTAATATCAAGACGAAATTGCCAGAAAGTTAGCGGATACATCTGGATTGGGAGGATTATATGGAGAATAAATTAGGTTTTAGGTAAGAAATTAGGAATTTGCTAAATATTTGGGTTATAAGATTATTTTTTTTAAACATTCTGTAATTGAACATTAATATTTGTAACTATTTTGTAAATTGCGTGTGCTTTTTCTTATTTGAACTCTCTGGTATCATGAGTTTTATTTAATCTTGTGATTTAAGAAATGCTTTTTAGCAAGATTTAATTATTGATTAGTTTGTATTCACCAGCTCATGGGATTAATCTTAATTAAATGCTTGTTGACATTTTTGTTCTGAAAACAGTCAATCATTAGAAAGAAACAGTTTACAACTCATTAGAAATTAGCTAAGCAAAAAAGCATATTTTTTGTTGAAGATGTTTTGAAATCTCATTTGCCCTGATAATGAATTTTCCACCTGCTTAAATTAAAAACCTTTTTTTTCTTGCATCCCTTATTTACATAATTCTGAATTAGATTTTGTTTATTGTTCAAGTTTGACGTCGCTACCAAACAATCACATTTAGAATGATAACATTTTTTTTTTTAAACATTATTTTAGGAAAGTAATCAACCAGCTTATTACTTACCATTTTGTGCATGATTTCAAGAAAAATCATCACAAATAATCTTCATGTAAACTGTGTGTTGTGTGCATGAACTATGTCGTCAGCTGAAAGGTCAAGGTCACAATTAGTTAAAAGGCATCATGTCTTACAACAGTTACAAAGGTATATACCCTGTATATACCTTGGTCAAAGTTTTGACATAGAGTTGTATTCATTTTTCACATAATGTATTTCAAACAACACTCATTTCTGTGGGTCTGTGTCCAGTCATATTTAGCAGTGGCATCCTGTACACTGCTAGGGATGTGCTCATGAAAAAAAAGTTATTTCATTTGTAGCGTTATTGAATCGAATCGAATAATGCAAACACATAGACAAAGTTTCCATTGATATTTATTTTGCTCCTTAAATTGTAACACAAACGCTATCCAGTCCAACAAATATTAATCAACAGTTAAGATAAAAGCGAACCCCTAAACGGGGCCTCGCCCAATACAGCAAGAAATCGTGTAACTACATCCTTGCCTGTTTGCGTGGTACTGACCTGTTTAATGCAACATTAGTGACAGTTTATATACCCATTTAACACTAGATGCTAGTATGTAAGGAAAAGTCCAGCCTATTGAGGAAAAAGTTTGATTAATAATGACATGTTGGCCTACCCAATTGACAGTACATGGGGAAGACGGCTGGGTAAATTAATACATAACTTGTAATAAGGCTGGCCACACCATGAAATTGTTATGTTTGTAAATAAATGACCCTGTCAAATGTTAACTAGATTTAGGCTATTACGTCACACATTGAAATTGTGTTAATGACTGGAATGGTGGTTATTACAATAATGCATTGAGTTTTTTCTTGAAAACTTTAAACGATTATTGCACGGTGAAGTCTTCCTTTAAGTGATGTATCATTTCCCAAACTGTCTAGAGTCCCTTCATCCTGATGTAGTCTTCAGTGTGATGGATGACTCTTAAAAAGCCTTGGTCTGAGAATGAAAGTTAAATGTGATAAATGCACTGTTTCTTTAATAATAACCCATTAAGGTAATAGCTCTGTATAAACGATGGCTTCGCTAAAAGCTTTATGGTGCTGCCATTTTAAACATCGTCATTATCATGTCCAATTGACAAATTATGTTGGTTACGGTTGCAAGCATTTTCTGTTGCCGAGGAATGGAATTGTGCTCAAATGTACTTCCTGTTGCCATTTTGTGTTGATTGCAGCGACCAGTGAATTTGTTCACTTTGGTAAATGCAAACAAATGATTGCTTTTGCGCTGTAAAATTGGAATTCATGGAATGCATTGTTTGGCTCGGTTACTTTGACATAAAAGCTTTTATTTCAACTTAATGCTTGTGAACTTTTGATTATTGGATTTTTTTCCACAGTTGAGTGCATTATATAAAATATTTATGCTAGTTATTAAAACATTGATTTTGAACTTCAGAATCTCCATTTGTAATATATTGCTGAATCCATTAAAAAAAATCATTTATAAGCTTGACTTTTTGAAGACAAGGCAAGCTTTTCTAATCTCCCTGGAGTTGGGATAAGAGCCTGTCATTTTGGTTAAAGTTGTATTTATAAGCAGGTTTCTTAAAAATGTGTTGAGTGAATTCATTCAAACTGACAACATGTATTATACATATTGACATGACTCCATCAGACAAGTTTGGTAACTAGATCTGAGTCCGAAATTTATCAAAATTAGGGGTCATTTTAATCTTATACATTTGCATATGCATTATATAGGCAGGTTTTAGTTTCTAGTTTAACATGATAGTTTTCAAATAAAAAAAACAACTACTTTATAGCTTTTATAACTTATCTACTAAATAAGCAGTTGTTTTTTTAAGCGCCAGAAACTCTTACAAAAACAAGAAACAAGAAAAGATGTATGTGCTGTCCACCAACAGCAATTGTTGATGTTGCATTTACTTGATTATTAAAGAATAATTTATATATACTGCTAGTGGCAATTAAAATTCAATGTTCCAAAATAAAATCAATATTTTTTTAAATTACAATTATTTTGAATTAGTAGTTTATGAGCAGAAATGCGGTCTTATAAGATTTAGAGAATATTTATACATGAAAAAAACCAGCCTACCTATTTTAGAGATTACTTAACATCAGCATTAAAAGCCTTCCAGCTCGGAGAGAAACCATCGGCAGTATCCATCATGGGAAAATACTACTCAAAATTACCATTAAAAGCATTCCGAAAATCTTGTCATAATGTTGTCCAATTGACAATTTTGGGGAAGGGCATACAGTCCATCATGTCATTTCATCATGCGAGTTTCTATTACTAAAAATTGCCATTAAAAGCTTTCTAAGATTGTTGCCTGTTAATTGCAACCAGTGTCAGCGTGAAGGCAGGCAGGGAACCTTGCACATAGGAGGATCAGCGATCTAGTCAATAGAACCATTTGCGTTCCAAATGGCGTAGTTTCCTCAAATTGTTGTTGATAAAAACATCTCACAAGATGTTTCCAATGTCTATTGATATGTTAGTCCAGAAGAAGGAAACATATGAAGTATTTATATACAAGAATAACTATAATTTAGCCTAAACTTTTCCACAACTTTTTTTATTCTTACACCATTTGTAATAATGGCCATTGCCAATCCATAAGTATCAGCCAACCTTACTTTTAGCCTCATCTTTATCCAATTTTGACTTAAATAATAATTTTAATGGGCTATTTGTTTTAGTAAACTTATAGCGTTCCATCTAACACCAAATGTTGTTGCTGATTATCATCACCAAAAAATCACCTTGACCTTGGCATAAGTTTGACTCATATAAAAATGACTTTAAAGGGGCATTTTGACGGTGAATAGAGTATTTTATAATAGAACAAAATAGTTTTAAAAAGTATGTATTAAATGGTTGCTTGAGGCATTGGTGTGTTTTTTTTTTAATGCTTAATCATTTTTTTCTAAATTGAAATTTATTGATAACCGGGCTCAAGTGTAGTAAAATTCTGGTTGAAGAAGGATACTTTTCAATGAGTGAGTTTAAGTCTCCCAGGAGTCTTGTATGTAGAAAAAAAAAATGCATCAACAATATATGTTTCTGAGCTATTTCATCAATATAACATTGTTACCATATAAATATTTACTTGAATATTGGGAATATGAATTGCTTAATTACATGTCTATATTTAGGAGAAATACTGTTAATATGCATCTTTAATATTAATCAAATTTGCTGCCAGCCATCATTGAGGGAGGTGTAGCTGTGTTCATAAAACTCATTGTCTTGTTTAAAATATTCATGGATTTATGTTTGCTGTGATCCGTCATCAAAACCACAATGAAAAAGCCCACTTTAATTTTGCTAACAAGGCCTTCAGAAACAATTTTTGCCTTAATCAAGTTAATGACCTTATGAAGGACTTTTGATTAAAGAAAAGTTTTGTGGAATCCTAATGATGTTATAAATCAATTGTAGACTATCTTGTCTGTATAATTTACTCAATTTGCTAAACAGTTGAATGGCAGTTGCTATTGGTCCAGAGAAAATTCTGAATGTTTTAAGTATTTTAATTCAGGAGTCACCTTCAACACTAGTTTAAGCCCTAGGTGTATATATGTAGTTAATCTTGGTCTCTGTATCCAGCCCTCTTATCTGGTACATCCATCACTGGCACTTTACGGGTAAGTGGCCTTAATGAAACGCTAGCCATTAGATATAAACACATAGATTTGTATCCATTTATACTCAAACAAACACTCAATTAGCTTTTGGTATGGCCAGTGTCAATTAGCGACAGACCCTCCATGATCTATGTTTGGGATTCATAAATGTGTCGCGTTCTGAGAAAACTGGACATAATGCATGTGCGTAAATTGTCATCCCAGATTAGCCTGTGCAGTCCACACAGGCTAATCAGGGACGACAATTTTCGCTTTTATGGAATTTTTCTTATTCTTCTTAGCGAAAATCCAGTTTAGGCGGAAAGTGTCATCCCTGATTAGCCTGTGAGGACTGCACAGGCTAATCTGGGACGACACTTTACGCACAAGCATTATGCCCAGTTTTCTCAGAACACGACACAAATGTTCGAGTCAGAGGTACAAAATATATGGTATTCTGCAGGTTAAATAGCTGAATGACACACTGTTAATGCCTGTATTAATATACATCATTATCACGGTGTGGTCTTAACATTAAAGGAAAGCTGTTGTGAATTTAAGTTAGGGCATCTAATGCATGAACATATACAAAATGCCAGGTTTCCCCACATCTCATCAGACCTGAGGTCATGCCTACAAAATGGTGGATACTTGGACACCAATTGAAATCACTAGTAGGGATGAATCATGATAATGAATCATGAAATCATATTCAAATATTTGTTTATCCTTATTGAATATATAATTATATTCTATTTATAAGTTGTAAATAAAAATATCTGAACTTTGTAACATCTGATCAAATATGGAACATCAGATCAAATATTTATGTTCTTTGTCGTCACAAATCACAATCTTAGGTTATCTTCTATGCATCTTTGAAGAAGTACATAAACAATGGTTATTAAAAAACAATAATTTTGTTTTCATTAGGTATATTTGAAATAATACTTCCTATGTTCAGTTAATATAGTTTTAAAATAGAACAATTACAGTGTACATGCAATATTTTTTTTAAAGCCAAAATAGGACATTGATATTTGCCATTTGAGCCATTATTGTTCTTATAAAATGTTCAAAGCTGGGAACGCCGCCTTGGAACGGTCAATTTAAAGCATTTGGATTTAGACTGTTTTAGGGCTAGCCGCATCTCACACTAACCGCAGAATTAATTGCATACCAAATGCGAGACTAAAACCATTTTAATGAAAAGTTCTTAAGCAGACATTAAAGGAAAACATTAATGCCAAAACGATACGCGAATCGAATATAACATAGTGTCGTAAGTATCGGAAATCTATGAAAACAATTAGAGGATAGGATTTAAAGTTAAAATTATGCAAAAAAAATATGGTCCATCAATAAACGATATTAAACTCATAATGTATAAAACTCATTAAAATCAATTTAGCGTTGCATCTTCATAAATGTGTCAAACAAACTAGTTGTAAGAAAGAAGTCATACACTTTAAACATGAACAGGATTATTAGCTGACAATTATCTAGAGTTGTAAGTGGTTTAGAGAAATGTTCATTAATATTCAGTCTGTCAATTAAGCTTTTGCCTTTGATTACAAAAACTCTGGTCCATTTTTTCAGTATAACAAGAACATTTTCTGTATAAAATTGTCAGGAAGACATTATTTTGGATGTAAAAATAGCAGATGACTGCTGTTATCATATGTGGGGAGCTAATTATAAGCCATGGCTTGTTAACAAGGTTCATTTTTACCCTCATTAGACTTGGTAGTGTTAAGTTGCAAAATTTATGAGGCTTTCTATTGCAAAGAATGCTGGCTTCATGGATAACGGAGCCGCCTAATGAGATACTGCATTAAAACACTGGAAGTGTGTGAGGCCTGTGCACACCACATGTCACTGCTGGAGAATACACTGGGACATTAAAGCTGGCTCTATGTAGGGCTCTCGCTAATTAAATTGGTAATTGGATATATTCATAGAGGCAGGTAATTAGACCTTGGCTTACTTATTACACTTCTGCAGTATAATTTTGTGTGTGACATTTCTTGAACTTTTTTGTCAGTATTATTATATCATAGCTTAATTTAATTGAAGGTTTGGAAAATTTACTATTTGGGCACTTATTAAATTTTTTTCCTTTCAATTAACAATTATTTTTTATTTACATGTACATTTTATTGCAAACTAATATGATGTATAAATAATGTTTAGGATACAGGGTGCAAAGCACAAAAAAAGTTGTGATGATTAGTTTAGATGTTTTTAGAAGTTAAAAACATGAAAATAATTTTAATATGAATCAGTCGAAATTTGCCATTATCATGCTATGGTTTTAGCAATAAAAGTAATGAAGTTGATGTTGATATAAATTACTGTCCGTTTTTTTTTCTGACTTCTTCTTTTGATGGAGAGCTTTCACCATAGGAGTATGGTTGTGAAAGCAATCTGAGAGTCCTGGATTATTGAAGTTGTGGGTCGATCTCTTGAACAGATTCAAGCACAGATGTTGGAAAGATCAGTATAAGTTAAGGCGGTTTCAAATGGGATAATTGACTGTTTGTTCTGAGAAAACTGGGCATAATGCTTGTGCGTAAATTGTCATCCCAGATTAGCCTGTGCAGTCCGCACAGGCTAATCAGGGACGACAATTTCCGCTTTTATGAAATTTTTCGTTTAAATGATGTCTCTTTTTAGCAAAAATCCAGTTTAGGCGGAAAGTGTCGTCCCAGATTAGCCTGTGCAGACTGCACAGGCTGATCTGGGATGACACTTTATGCACATGCATTATGCCCAGTTTTCTCAGAACGCGACTTATTAAAGTTGTGGGTCGATCTCTTGAATGGATTCAAGCACAGATGTTGGAAAGATCAGCATTAGTTAAGGTGGTTTCAAATGGGATAATTGACTGTTTGTTGCAATTGTGGTTGGATGGGCTGGGAACAGTTTGCCTATTGTGTCATGTGCCTGTACCAGACGGACTCTTATATTGGAGGAAGGAACATGAAAATGTACTTGCATGTAAATTGAATTTCCTTGTGTGCAAATTGGAGAATTGTCTCTTCCACTGCTGTTGTGGAGAAGTGTGATAGTGGGGAGTGAAAACTGATCTAAAACAGAATTTATCCAAATATACTTCAAGAAGGATGTAATTCTCTGGCGATTATGTTTATGTGGGACTATATCCTGTTATAAAATGGGTGATTTAAACAGGAATAAAGTTTAAGTATTTGTAGCTTTTTTATCTGGCATGTGTAAAGTTCTGATGGCTTAATCATCGTTAGTTATGTTTGTTCTGTTCATGCAAGATTTTGTTACTGGTGAATTCAAAAGATTTTCTAAATGAGCTATTCACAAAATAGATTTGGGTAATGAATGTATTTAGTCGTTTTTCCTGTACATAATTTTTATACAATTACTTACATTCAAAAGTAAAACCATGCATGCAATTCTTAAAATTGATTTTTGGATTGTATTTAGATCTTAGATGCCTTAATTAATAAAATTAATTGTAATTTATAAATCTTAACATAAAACTGATTGTTATATGTAAATGTAACATTGAGTGTTCTATCTTGATGTAACATTGCTTGTAATACATAAAGCACCCTTCACACAATTGCTTAAGAACTTTTTTCTCCAGGCGAAAGATGACAAGGTATATATTTTTTCTAATTGCTGGTCAGTCACATTGGTTTTTTAGCTCGGCTGTTTTCGAAAAAAAACAACCAGGTATTGTCATAGCCAGCTCGTCGTCTGCCGTCCACCATCCGCGTCGTGCTAAAACCTTAACATTGGCTCTAAAATCAAAGTGCTTCCACCTACAACTTTCAAACTTCATATGCAGATGCACCTTGATGAGATCTACAAATTTTGGGGTCACTAGGCCAAAGGTCAAGGTCACTGTGACCTATTTATTTATTCAAAACTGCACCCACAGCCGAGCCTTGGCACCGGCTATGCGATGCTCTTGTTATCTTTAATTTTAACAGTTTTTATTGGATCTTTTCTGAACTTCATGGCTTGTATCGTCAGGGTCAAGATTGATAATAATTCAAATCAGTGCAGACCAATAAGAGTTATGGCCCTTGATGATTTAAAATTGGTGAGTTTTGTTGTCTTTTTATACACAAGTTAGATTGTTGCTAAAATTAAGAAAATGTGCGTTGGCATAATATCTCAGCCAAATTCAATAATTGACCAGATGCCTTTTGGACACTTGAGTTATGGCTCTTGATTTTTGTACAATTGAAGTTTTTAACGTTTTCATCTCTCTGTATCAAACAGTTTCCTTATTACATGAACCTGGATATTCTTAAAATTACTGTTCACCTAGATTACCGTAAAAACGCAGTCATAAGTCGAGATTTTTTACCTCCAAAATTTGATTAAAATTACAGTCTCGACTTATGAGGTCGTCCATGAAAAAAAATTAAAAAATCAACCAAGATCGATCGATCCCCGCGGTAATGGTTGAAGAAATTGTTGTTGTTGTATAGAAAACTCGCCGATTTACGACAAATAAAACGTCGTCTCTAAACTGATACTTACCAATTAATATAATCACAGTTTGCAACAGTGTTTTTATTTTGATAATTTAATCCAAAGTTTTCATGTTAGCAGGTGTTTTTTCTATACTGAACATGTAAACAAATGACCAAGGACCCTATTGAAAGTCTCACGAAAATTCTCAATCTGTGTGAATGGACAGTTTGACGTCATCAAAGGAAAGCCGCTTCCTCTCTGTAGGCATAAAGCCACACCGTTCTTGCCGACAAAATTGGCTTCCTTTGTTTAGCAATCAACACGCTAAACCAATCGGGTGTTTGTAACTCAATGGCAACCGTCGAATTATGTAACACCACGTGCTTAGCTCCGCCTTTCGAATCTTTTGCAGCAAACGGAGGTGGAGTTTAACGGTTAATTGAACACGTGTTTTACGCAAGTTGAGTCCCGATTAGCCGTAATTACTCGGCATAAGCTTGTAAACGACGAATAAATTTATCTCGGAATTTC
>VMBQ01004638.1:0-25221 GCA_007657795.1 Dreissena rostriformis
AAAAAATATCATACAAGTGGAAAGTGTCGTCCCTGATAAGCGTATGCGGACTGCACAGGCTAATCTGGGACAACACTTTATGCACATGCATTGAACCCCTTTTAACAGTGCGAGAATCAAATAAAAAAAATATGTCAAGTGTGAAAAACATATTTTAATATTTTATAAGCTCATCTATAGTTCAGCAGTATAATCAATGTTTACTCTTCCATGGATTGATTATAAGTGTCTGCACTGTTAAAACCACTTTTATCAAGTATTTATCAAGTATAATTCTTATGAACCGAGCTAGGCTGTTCCACACTAAAAAGCAACAAAGTGTAAAGATAACAGGTAAAATAGAAACATTTAAGTTACAAGTAACATTAAACTCAGATATACTTGCATATAAACTTATCAATTGCAAATGATACTGTACCAGAGTTATGAGCGGGAAGACCTTTTTAACTGAGTTTTTACAGTAACAAAGTTACAAGTAACACTGTAAAACTGTTGCATGTTACACAGTAACACAATTACACGTAAAACTTTCAAGTTATAAGGTATCTTTAAAAACAAAAGATGGATACTAAAAAATAGTGGGGGGTTTTCGCCCAAGAACTTGTACATTAATAAATAGTTGTTGAATTTATCTTGTAAAACATTAAAGTTTAACACTATTAAAACACAATAGTTATAGTTTTGAAAATGGAAGTTGTATAAACAGTTTAAACATGCACAGGGTTTTCTGTTGACCTAGAAAAAAACAAAGTTAAAATTACTCATACAAAATGCAAAAAGAGTGCCATATAAATTTAATTGCCAAAATATGTGTCATTTTAAGTCATGTTAGTAACGACAAATCAGCATGGTTTTTCTCTTTTGAGAACCAACATCAAAGGGGCACTACTCTGGTTTAAAAATGTAGTTACACATAAAGGCACAACTGTAACATATGAATGTCACACGTGTCTACAATTATATGGACAAATGTAAGGAACTAAAAGTAAATTTGTGATTTTATTTATTTAATTACAAAATGCCTGATTTTAATAGTCTTAAGTGAAGGTTTAATTCAACTTTTATCATTATAGTATTTATAATTAAACCCTCAAAGAAGACATAAAACAAACAGGCTGAATGAAGTCCTTTCATAAGATCAAGTACCCACTTGCCAGTGGCCTAAAAAGCCTGGTAAATTCAAGATGTTGTAAATGAGCCAAACATTTATTAGACCCAGACCAGGCTTATTGTGTGGTGAGTTATAAACCAGACTGTGGCAGATAGGGATATCGAGGAATGAGAAAAAACAAGTTGCGTTTGTTTGTGTTTTGTTTTCTTCTAAACGATGCCATATTGATGCCAAATTGTGTAGGTCTTTATGGTTACCTTACCCGTGCTGAAGTGGATTCTTCAATCTCCGAATACTCGGAATAGTTCCCAATTCACTTACTTATGATTTACATATGTATCTGTCAGTTATATGTAAACTCCTTCAGTGCTGGAACCGAGTTGTGAAGGCCTTTGCAAACAGTTTGGATCCAAATGAGACGCCACAGAACGTGGCGTCTCATCAGGATCCAAACTGTTTGCTATTCTGATAGTATTCTTTGAAAAAAATTGAAGATAATGCTAATTTTAGAAATTCAGTAGACAACATTGACATTTTAGCAGACGACAAATTTCCCAGCATGCAAAGGGTTAAGAGAACTAGGTATACAGGTAATAACTATATCCTATATAGTGTTATTTGCAAAATAAAATAAAAACATATGCTTATTCAAGGGAGGTCTGAAAATAAAAAAGGGCATTTTGCTTGACAGGCTATTTGGTAAGCATAGTGGTTGTAACACATCTGTCTGACGCGACCTGGGTTCAATGCCCTCTCCCAGCTCATGTAAGTTTGGTGGGTTGTGACCATATCAGACAGGTAGGGTTTGCTCCTGGTACTCCAGTATTCCCTTCAACACAAGACCATACAAAATTTGAAAATATTTTGGTAAAACTTAAATAGCTGAAAATTGCAGTTTCAAAATTTGCCCCAATTTTCCTGAGTCTAGTACATTATTAGGTTTGGACAGACTCCGTGGCATCATATAATGCAGCCTCAGGCGCGGAAGGACCTACAATACTGAAACTTTGAAAAACACACACATACATTTGAGCACATGTAATTTGTTTTACTTCTATTATTTTATGGTTTGAAGTTTCAACATACTATTAAAACATTATTAACTTTCTCTTTGTCCACTACATTACAATGCAGATAATACTCAAACTATATAATCTGTATTAAACATCTCTGTTAAGTACGGATTACCGTACATTTAGTGGTATCAGATTATGTAGCTATTACAGTGACTGCTATCTGATGAGCCATAGGCTGGGCTGCTGCTGATAAGCCACCATTCCATGGGGCCAGAAATTATCACCTTTGCATAAGGTGTGACCATATGGGGTCAAGCACTGATAGCAAGGTGCAAATTATACAGGTACTTTCACGTGGTGCAATTGCAGTTAGTGCATTATTCGTTTATCTTTGAATAAATGAAAGGACATTTAATGGTTTTGCAGTTTTTTGCATCAATCTTGATAAAACTTTGTTCTTTTACTTATGAATAAGATTATGGCTTTACAGTGAGTATTGTTTGAAATGCCTGCCGGGTTTAGTCTAGAATGCATACTCTTGACTGTTTGTATGGACATTTTTTATACTAAATATACATTCTCTATGTCCAGGGATTTCCTTTTTGACAACTTAAGTGGTTAATGATGTTGGACTTTCCATAAATGACACAATGTGAGTTGATAACATTACTTTCACATACCGTAAAAACGCAGTCATAAGTCGAGATTTTTTACCTCCAAAATTCGATTAAAATTATAGTCTGGACTTATGAGGTCGTCCATGAAAAAAAGAAAAATTCAACCAAGATCGATGGATCCCTGCGGTAATGGTTGTAGAAGTTAAATTGTTGTTAATGTATAGAAAACTCGCTGATTTACGACAAATAAAACGTCGTCTTTAAACTGATACTTACCAATTAATATAATTACAGTTTGCAACAGTGTTTTTATTTTGATAATTTAATCCAAAGTTTTCATGTTAGCAGGTGTTTTTTCTATACTGAACACGTAAACAAATGACCAAGGACCCTATTAAAAGTCTCGCGAAAATTCGCAATCTGTGTGAATCGACAGTTTGACGTCATCAAAGGAAAGCCGCTTCCTCTCTGAAGGCATAAAGCCACATGGTTCTTGACAAAATTGGCTTCCTTTGTTGAGCAAACAACACGCTAAACCAATCGGGTGTTTGTAACTCAATGGCAACCGTCAAATTATGTAACACCACGTGCTTAGCTCCGCCTTTCAAATCTTTTGCAGCAAACGGAGGTGAAGTTTAACGGTTAATTGAACACGTATTTTACGCAAGTGGAGTCCTGATTAGTAGTAATTACTCGGCACAAGCTTGTAAACGACGAATAAATTTATCTCGAAATTTCCGAGGAAGGCAGATTAATTGAGATTTACCAATTTCTTGTACATTTCCTTACGATGGCCTACGCATGTGTAACCGAAATTCTAAACATATTTATCGTAAATAATGGTACGATGTTTTGTTGGATTATTACTAGTTATTAAATTGCAAGGTAATAATATGTGTAACTATTATAATATCTGGTTTGTTAAATAAAATTAAAATGTTGAACAATATAGAATCGGACAAGGAATTTGATGGGGTCGCAATTTTACAGACGCTGATTTTCAAACCCGACTTATGAAGTGCACATACCTAAAATGTCAAATTTTCGAACCATTTTTATACCCCCCGACTTATGAGAGGGTAGACTTATGACTGCGTTTTTACTGTATTACCATCTTGTATCACATTTTGTATGTTCATTTTTAATCCCCAACGTTTGTGAATGGATGGGACTGAAGGTTTATCTCCGGTCTGTTCGTGTGTCATTTTGTCCGTCAGCATCTGGATTCTGCAAAAACTCCAAAAGTACTCAAGCGGTTGATGAAACTTGGTATGTAGAAAAACAGACATATTAGGAATATTAACGATTTTTCAGTTTTTTGGTTGGGCAAAAATTGTGGATGCTATGGTAACAGACATATTTTATAACTAAAATCTTGATCCTGTAATAATTCAAACGTACGTAAGATCGGCTGATAAAACTTGGTATGTGGATAGAAGGCCTTATGAGGAAAATGAATGTTATTCCAGTTTCTTCCTCAAACAAAGATTGTGGTTGATATAGTTACAGATGCTATGGTAACAGAAATAATGGAGCAACTAAATCTGGACTCCGCTGTAACTCAAGAAGTACAAAAGTAGGTTGATGAAACTTGGTATGTCAATAGCAGGACATATTGGGAATATGCACTTTATTTCAGTTTTCTCCCTCTGTCCATTTGTCTGTCTGTCCGCCGGAAAAATCTGGATCCTGCGATAACTCAAAATTTACTTTAGGTATGTTGATGAAACTCTGAGTTTGTGGATAGGGTGCCATATTGGGGATATGCATGTTATTTCATTTTTTTCTCGGACAAATTTTTTTATTACTACGGTTACAGAAATAAGAGAAAACTAAAATATGGATCCTGCGACAACTTAAAAAGTACTTAAGCTAAGTTGATGTTTGTGGAAAGAGGGCTGTATGGGGAATATAGACGCTATTTCAGTTTGTCCGTCAGTTTGTCCGTCCATCTGTTTGTCAGACAAATCTGGATCCTGAGATAACTCAACAAGTACTTGAGATAATTAAGTTGTAAAAACTCAGTATGAGGTTGGAGAGCCATATTTGGAAATCTACTTTATTATGCGCACCATATATATATATGGGGAGTATATATATAGGGAGCATATAGTTGCCAGTTTGTCCTTCCTTCCGTCACACTTCACTTTTGTTACAGTTTCTCATAGCGCCTTCATTATTTTACCCATCTCTTACATATTTGGCATGTTACATAGGTACCTGGCATGGACTTCTCATTTTTGATGAGGTTTGACGTCACTGGGGTCAAGGTCACGCTCACCGAGGCTAATAATAGATTTTCCGTCACACTTTTGTTACAGTTTCTCATAGGGCCTTCAATATTTGACCGATCTCTTACATATTTGGCATGTAGATACCTTGCATGGACCTCTACCTTTTGATGAGGTTTGACGTCACATGGGTCAAGGTCAAGGTCACTGAGGCTAAGAAATAGATTTTCCGTCACACTTTTGTTACAGTTTCTCATAGAGCCTTCAATATTTGACCGATCTCTTACATATTTGGCATGTAGGTACCTTGCATTGACCTCTACCTTTTGATGATGTTTGACATCACTGGGGTCAAGGTCAAGGTCACCGAGGTTATTAATACATTTTCCGTCACACTTTTGTAACAGTTTCTCATAGCGCCTTCAATATTTTACCCATCTCTTACATATTTGGCATGTAGGTACCTTGCATGCCCCTCTACCTTTTGATGAGGTTTGATGTCACTGGGGTCAAGGTAACATCAGTTTCTCATAGCGCCTTCAATATTTTACTGATCTCTTACATATTTGGCATGAAGGTTCCTTGCATGCACCTCTACCTTTTGATGAGGTTTGATGTCACTGGGGTCAAGGTCACCGAGGCTTATAATAGATTTTCTCAAGGTCACACTTTTTTCCCACACAATTAACCCATAAATCGACAAAGCATCAACGGGGAGCATCCATCAGTTTTACTGATATCCTTGTTAAAAAAAAAAATAGACAAAAATTGTGGTTGCTATGGTTACAGAAATAAGTGAGAACTATGATATGGATCCTGCGACATCTCAACAAGTACTTAAGCTTGGTTGATTAAACTCCGTATTTGAATAGAGGGCCATATGATGTATATGCAGGATTTTTCATATTTTTTTGGTCAGACCAGTATTGTGGTTTCTGTGGTTACAGAAATAGTTGAAAACTAATATCTTCATCCTTCTAACATAAAAAAGTACAGCTATCTATGGTAATAAAACTTGTGTGGATCCTGTTTTTACTCCGACAACTGATTAACCAGGAAAGGGAATGCTGTATTGTCTGTGTCAAAGCTGTTGTTTTAAGATTATTTACTTTTAGCAAATGAGCATCTCATTTTAGTCTACTCACTTATTACGCCCCCCTTCGAAGAAGAGTGGGTATATTGTTTTGCACATGTCAGCCCGTCAGTCCGTCTGTCCGTCCACCAGATGGTTTCCGGATCATAACTCAAGAACGCTTAGGCCTAGGATCATGAAACTTCATAGGTACATTGATCATGACTGGCAGATGACTCCTATTGATTTTGAGGTCACTAGGTCAAAGGTCAAGGTCACAGGTCAAGGTCACAGTGACTGGAAATAGGAAAATGGTTTCCGGATGATAACTCAAGAACGCTTACGTCTGGGATCATGAAACTTCATAGGGACATTGGTCATGACCGGCAGATGACCCCTATTGATTTTCAGGTTACTAGGTCAAAGGTCAAGGTCACAGTGACCTGAAGCAGTAAAATGGTTGACTGGAAATAGGAAAATGGTTCCCGGATGATAACTCAAAAACGCTTACGCCTGGGATCATGAAACTTCATTGGGACAGTGGCCATGACCGGCAGATGACCCCTATTGATTTTCATGTCACTAGGTCAAAGGTCAAGGTCACAGTGACCTGAAGCAGTAAAATGGTTTCCGGGTGATAACTCGAGAACGCTTAGGCCTGGGATCACGAAACTTCATAGGGACATTGGTCATGACCGGTAGATGACCCCTATTAATTTTCAGGTCACTAGGTCAAAGGTCAAGGTCACAGTAACCACCACCACCACCACCACCACCACCACGTATTCACACAATGGCGGCCACTTCAACTGACAGCCCATATGGGGGGCATGCATGTTTTACAAACAGCTCTTATTTAAATATATCTATTTTATATGCGTAATAATCTTAAGTTCAACATTCAAGCATATCTACATTCCCATAATTTTAGTCTGTATAGAAATTGACTGACAAGTACAAAAGTTGAACGTCTGAATTCAGATAAGAAATATGGTTAACTGTTTAGAATAGATAAATTATACATTTGAACAGTTGCTGCATAAGAATTTTCATTGATATAAAGCATATGTCTTAAATAAATGTCTGCCATTAGCATGTCTTTTATTGTTATAAAAGTGTGAAAGATTGATGGACTATTTATTGTTAGAAAAGCAACATTGTTTTTCGCAATCTTATATTGCATAATTGCAGAGATGTTTAATAAGCTGATATTCAAGATGTGAACACTTTGATGTAAATGTAGCATATTTTGTCAGTTTACAAGGCTTTAAATGTTAAATCTTCGCTCAAGAGCCAGGAGGGCTATCCTTTGCATATATGCTGATAGGGCCTTATGGCTAAAATCTATGGGTAAAATAATATTTTACATCAAGCATAACTAGTGGAATTGAAGTCAGAACTTGCCGATCACTCCTTCTTTGCACATACCGTATTTATCTTATATGCACGCCACAGTGCACGTTCATTTTGCCAAGGATGCGTGGCAATTAATGACAAATCTTTGACTTACATAGATTACCAAATTTAATTTGTTTACGTAACAAATAAAACCAAGGGTGTTTTGTTTAACTCTGTTAAACTCTGCTATGGTACCTTTCTTAAATGTTTCTCACTTTTTAAAAATAATTATAATAAGAAAACTCTGTTAGTAGCGGGAATTCTTCACGTTTTTAAACAGATATCATGTAGTCATAACCATTCTGGAAACAAAAGGGATATGCCCCTGTTTTTGTTTGTTAGAAAAATCACAAACAAAAATGGCAAATATTCCGAAGCTGTGTTTGCATCAAACAACAATTTCCCCACTATATAGCTATCGTAATCCGTTACTGAAATCAAGTGCTGATAACTAAATCCAGTTTCAAGGCTTTCAAGGAATTAATGATGGCAACTGCATTTGATTTTGAAACCCATGGGAAATATCTCTAATGAAGAATTACTTTTAATTGTTATGTTAACAATGAACTGGCCAATAATATTCATATTAAGGAATTCTAGAATGTGAAATTGCTGGAGTATTTTGATGTTGTGTGCCAACATTGAAAGCATGTTTTCTGCAACACATGGTTTCTGATAAGTTTCTTGTTTAATCTTTTTATCTTTTGATATAATTCAGAGTTTGAATTTTTTTGCCAGGTGATAATACATTGGGGGCAACAGCCACATAATTGTACATGTAAGTGGGAATGTTTTGCAAAATATTAAATATTTCATTGAACTGTATTCAATTGAAGACCCCTTTCTTTATTATGTTAAATTAGGCTTGTCACTTTAACGGACCCTGAATGCATTTTAATAAGATGGTATTAGAATTATAAAATGTATGAAATGCATTTTAGTTTTAAGACTTTACTGTCATTTATACAAGAAAATTTACTTCTGGTGTCTTAAAATTAACAAGAAATATTTTTTTAACCCCCAGTGGTAGCATATAGCAGTTGAACTGTCAGTCCGTCTGTCTGTCCGTCTGTCCAAAAATGTTAACATTCATGGCCACAACTTTTGCAATATTGAAGATAGCAATTTGATATTTGGCATGCATGTGTATCTCATGGAGCTGCACATTTTGAGTGGTGAAAGGTCAAGGTCATCCTTCAAGGTCAAAGGTCAAAAACAAAATCCAAGGGAAGTAATAAGCTTTAAAGGGAGATAATTTCTATACCTGCCAAATGATAAACAGAAATTGTATTTCAAAGCGGCACAGCAGGGGGCATTGTGTTTCTGACAAACACATCTCTTGTTTTAAAGATATTTGGTGTACACTGCAAACATGAGAGTTTAAAACAGGCAATTTTATATAATTGCATGTAGTTTAATTAAACTACTAAATAATGTTGTAATGTATCACTTGTTTATCTAATATCCATTCTACATTTAAATCAATTGTTTAATTAACTTAAAAAGTGTATTGTATGCACAGCTGGCCAATGATCTGCTAATGGTAACTAGTTTATAAAGTTTATACGATTTATTTTGGTAGATCTCTAGATGTTTTTACATATGTATCTGATTATATAATTTATGTTAACCATCCCTGTGTCTTTTTATTAACCCATTTATGCCTAGCGTCTAGAAAAAAGTCCTAGGAAAACAGCGTAGACCCAGATGAGACGCCGCATAATGCGGTGTCTCATCAGGGTCTCAATGTTTGCTTAAAGGAATGTCTGTAAGAAATATTTTAAATATAGAAATAGATATACTAGACATCGCTAATTTTGGAAATAAATTGATCCAATTTAGAAGGATGGGAGAGTCCACTAGGCATAAATGGGTTAAATAAAGAAAATATTTGTCAGGCACTCATGCAATTGGATACCAACGTCACACGTAGGTGGTTAGATAATTAAACAATTTTCCCCTTATCATGAAACTATAGTATTTCTAGAGTTTTTTCTCACAATGCAAATAAGTGGCATTTACCATATACATGTGCAGGGTTTCAGTCATTTCTTTCCTTAGAATTCCTTTTATTTTATATTTTGAAAACAATACTGTGTTATCATCATAAGGCGTCTATCAATAGTCCATTCTGTCTTCATGTGACAATTTACTGATCGAGTACTGACCGAGTACTGACCCTGAAATTCTGAAAGACTTAATTAAATTTCCCCAGCATTTCATAAGCTGTTGATAAAGGTCATTTAACATGAAAAGCTGATTAAGACAGGTACACCGAAAAAATTGGAATAACTATAAATTGATTGCTACATGTGAAAATCAACCTCATTAACTATTTATGATTTAAAGGGACTGTAAACCACGAATGACAAAAAAAGAAAAGTTCTAAAATACTGTATTTTTTTACAATTATAAGTTTATATTGATTAAAATATCACGACTGGTATATAACATTACTTGAAAAAAGTTGTTTTTTTATTCTTACTTTATTTTGTTATTTATTTATTTTTACTTGGTATGACTACCAGGTAACTACAATGTACCAGTTAACTTTAAATAACGCAAGTAGATTGATCATCGTAACGTGGTAAACCCAGGAATGCAAATTGCGCATGCGTATATATAGTGAATTGTATATATTTTATATATAAAATGATCAATCTACTTGCGTTATTTATAGTAAGTATATTGTTATGTCACCTATTTTTGCGATGTACTTTCAATTTCACATCGCGAAATTTCATTACCGAATATACTGAAAATATGAACTTTTTTCAAGTAATGTTATATACAAGTCGTGATAAAACTAATAATTGTAAAAAAATACGGTATTTTAGAATTTTTCTTTTTTCGTCATTCGTGGTTTACAGTCCCTTTAAGGTCAAAAGCAAGTCAAACTTTATCAGTCTTATAAATGCCATTTATGAGGACAATAATTTCTGGTCACAATCAGAGTGAAATCACTTATCAAAATCAATACAAATAAATGTTATAAAGTTGTCAGTTAAACATAACCACAAGATGGCAGTGATGTTGACCCAGGCCTAAATTGTGACCGGAGTGTAAGTGTTAAAAAGCTGTGTATTACAGATGTTACAGTATATTATTGAAAAACCTGTTCCTTGTTTTTTACAGTCATTGATGACTTATATAACAATTTCCAATAAATTTGACTAATTTTTTAGAAACAGAAAAATTAAAAAGCCTGAAGGTAAAATTATTATGAAATGTTAAACTCACCTGATCACAGCATGCTCATGGTGAGCATTTGTGTTTGTGATCACCTTTTGTCAGTTGCTTGTCGTGCTTCGTCTGTTATCAAAATTTATCTTGCGAACACTAAGAGGCCACATTTATTGCCCAATCTTCATGAAAAATGTTGAGAACATTTCACCCGATAATAACTAGAATGGTTTTGAAACTGGGTCACATGGGGTCAAACAAACAAGTCACAGATTCAGCTTGTGAAATCTTGAAGTCGCTAATTTTTCCCAATCATCTTAAAACTTACTTTAGACATTTGTCCCAACAATATCTGGGATGGGTGCCCAAATGGTTCTGGTGCGCTGAAATACATGGCTGCCATGCAGAGGGCAGTGTAGTATTCCTTATATGGCTATAGTGAAATCATGTGAACACTAGAATTTACATTTAAGCCCAAGTCTCACTATTGGCGGTAGATCCCCGGTCCATCCTAGTTTGCTAACGCTGGTCGACCGGCGAGAACCTGGGTGATTCGTTGAATTTTTTTAACATGGTCACACTATTTCCCGGTGCCGCCCCGGTTGAAGCCGGTCAACCACCCGGCAGAGTCCCGGTCAACCCCGGACTAGCTACGGTTTATCCCGGTGAAGTCCCGGCAGAGCCCCGGTTGTCACAGGTAATGCCCAGGTGGAGCCCCTGTGAAAGCCAGAAGCGTCCCGGCAGAGCCCCTGTATACCGTAACTCCACCGGCACTCACCGGGACTATACCGGCATCAGACCCCGGCAGAGCTACGGCAACACCCAGGTTAAACCCCCGTCTTCGCTGGTAATGCCCAGGCGGAGCCCCGGTGAATGCCGGTGGCGTCCCGGCAGAGCGCCGGTTTACCGATGTACCGTAGCTATACTGGGACTCTGCCGGCATTCACCAGGGCAACACCGGCGACAACCAGGGCGTTGCCGCAGCTCTGTCGGGGTCTGTATGGGCCCTGGTGGAGCTACGGTGCCATCCCGGTTGTTCCCGGTGCCGTCCCGGTTGTTGCCGGTGCCGTGCCGGTCATTGCCGGTCCTTCCCGGTGACTCCCGGTTCATCCTGGAGGTATTAAACATTTTAATACTTTGCCGGTGGAGCCCCGGTTGTTCCCGGTCGTCCCCGGTGGAGCCCCGGTTCATCCCGATAGAGCGCCGGTGCATCCCGGAAGATCCCGAATCACGCACCGGGGCTCCACCGGCATCATAGTGAGACTGGGCCTTTATTGCCCAATTTTCATGAAACTTGCTCAGAACATTTGTCCCAATTATATCTTGGCTGAGATCAAAACTGTATGTTATAATAATAAGTGAAAGGGATGTGGTGAAAGGGATGTAGTGAAAGGGTTTAGTGAAATGGATGTAGTGAAAGGGATGTAGTGAAAGAGATGTAATGGAAGGGATGTAGTGAAGGGATGCAGAGAAATGGATGTAGTGAAAGGGATATAGTGAAAGGGGTGTAGTGAAAGGGATGTAGTGAAAGGGATGTAGTGAAAGGTATGTAGTGAAAAGGATGTAGTGAAAGGGATGAAGTGAAAGGGATGTAGCGAAAAGGATGTACATGTAGTGAAAGGGATGTAGTGAAAGGGCTGTGCTATAAGGTATATGGTGTAAGGTGCCCCAAGATAGCAGTGATGTTGACCCAAACCTTAATTGTAACCTGAGTGTTAGTGTAAAATACCTGCGTATTACATATGTTACATTATATTACTGATAAACCTTTTCCTTGTTGGCAGTCATGAAGTACTTGATTACTTATATAATTTAAAAAAAAATATGAACAATATTGACAAATAAGACAACAATAAATGACTTCCTATGTTTTTGTTTATATTGATACTACTGATGAAGGCTATTGCCTTAACATTTAATTATAAAATTACTTAATAATTATTAGTTATATACAATAATTTGCAATAAATAGCTTATGATCCACATCATAGCAAAAAGATGAACTAAAATTCTAACACGGCACGTGCCAAATTTCATATAAANATCGCTAATCCCTTTATTGCCCCCAATTAACAACCCGCTTCTGCTACTCGAGTGCACCAGTGTTGTTTTTGACACCTTATCAGCGATTTATCGGCAAATTATTGATTTTATCAGGCATTCACACCACGGTGTTTTTATGATAGGGGTCTCTAATTGCTATCGAAAGATGTATCATACAGAAATAAACGACAATGACACTATTATCCTGTGTATTATACCACCTAAGGTAATAAAACCTGCCAAAACACCGATTTTGTACATCAAACAAATTGGATGCTGACCAATACGCATGGATGTTTCACATAAATAAACTTTCGTTTTCGACTGATTTTCAGAAAATAATTTGTCACATATTGCATCAATCTAAATTTAGAGTTAATTGACGATTGGTTGAATAAGAAAAGTGCTCGATGCGCTCACATCGCGTCACACGATTTACATATGTTCAAGGGGATATCCCTGTACCGATTGGATGTCAAATCGAGGCATACGGGGAAACCCCACAATTCAGTTTGAATAGTGTGTTTACTTCCGGAGAAAGGAGAATGCTGTGTTCACAAATTTCTGAAACACATGTATCGTTAAAATTGGGCAGGACATTAGAGTTTTTGTAAGTAATATACTGACTAAAGTAAAGGTGGAATGATTGATCATTTTAGGTGTCCTGCTTTTTGGTCAAATTTCCCCACAATTTTTTATTGAATGTCCCGATTTGGACCTGAACAATTCTGGCATGTATGGCGACTTTTGTGCGTTTCTTTTGAGGCTGAAGAATCTGATTGCAGTAACTGCCTTCGATATGATTAATGCGGCCAACTGTGAGAAAACACATAATAGGGTGTTGAGAAGGTATAAGGTGTCAAGAACAGCACTTAGCTAGCAAGTGTTGTTATAAGCCGGCCATAAAATGATTAGTGATTGCCTGTTTTGGCAAAATATACCTAGAATTGCGCCTCTTATGATAAAGGACCGTTGTGCAAATGACTGAGTGGGGGTAATGACCTAGCAATACTACCAACTGACCAACCATCTAAAAAGTGGTCCCCTGAGAACAGTGGTCACCTGTCTTAATTAGACTCTGCTTTTTCTGCAATAAAATTCCAGAGCTTACAGATTATCACGTTCATGATAATGTGGATTTTGTTTTTACCACTGTGCCATGATTCAGATTTTTTCCTGGATAATTTTTAAAAAGTTTTAAATCAAAAGAGGTTTAATAAGATTTTTGACAAGATGCATCAGAGTTTGTAATTGGCCACATTGAATATTTGCCTTCTGATTTCTGGGGGAGATCTCTGCCAAGATTGGGGCCTATTTTTGAAGCCAGCAGCCGCATTTTCTTCATAATAAAATTACAAAGAGATATGCCATTTATCTGCAGCAGTTACCGAAGAGATATGCCATTTATCTGCAGCAGTTACCGTTTACGTTTGCTGCCATTCTCTGATTGTTTGACCTAACTCTCCAGATGGCACACTTGCCATTGGCAAAGTGGCGTCATTATATTATAGTACTTGAACTTGTTTTGTTTGAATTGCAGCTAATAAATCTGGACAAAGGAGGAAACTACATTTTTGTTGTGGTGTTTTGACATGCTTTAAAATAGCTAATATATTGTTATCTATGCATGAAATTGTTTGGTTAATTCTAGCTTCATTGTATTGAATTTTCATGATTGAGTCCCAGATTTATGTAATGAATTAACTTTTGTAGTTGAATTTGTATGTTATTTGGACTGCAGTCTGTGAAATTGCAAATGAATATCATCACAAATATGGAGCAATAGACTTATGGCATATTGCACTAGTGAGAAAAAATATGATCAAATCTACATAATTTGATCGTTAAATAAGT
Source organism: Dreissena rostriformis (assembly GCA_007657795.1). NCBI lineage: Eukaryota > Metazoa > Mollusca > Bivalvia > Myida > Dreissenidae > Dreissena > Dreissena rostriformis. Next base: position 14,526 of record VMBQ01004638.1, read on the forward strand.
AGTAATTTAAGTGGATTATAAAAATATTAAAATAAGATGTTACCATGATCTTATGACTAACTTGGTTGGATAAAAAATAATGTTATTCTGATATTTGTTATTCTGATATATTTTCGTGTATTATCTCATAATATGGTCGACTGTCATGGTTTATCATCAGGACCTTTTAAACTGCTCCAAAATGACAATCATTTGATAATAATCCATTGAACTGTTGGCAAAGAGGCCTTGTTGTAGCAAACAAAAGCATATGGTGAGTCTAAATATAAACCAAAATGCGTCTTTTCCTGTTTAGAACTCTCTGCTTTTTCCGCAATAAAATTCCAGAGCTAACAGATTATCATGTTTCATGATAATGTGGAATTATTTTTTTTACAAGGGTGCCATGATTCGAATTTTTTCCTTTATAATTTTTTTAATTTTTTAAAAAGTTGTAAATCAAAAGAGGTTTATCCAGATTTTTGACAAGATGCATCAGAGTTTGTAATTGGCCACATTGAATATTTGCCTTCTGATTTCTGGGGGAGATCTCTGCCAAGATTGGGGCCTATTTTTGAAGCCATGCGCGCAGCAGCCACATTTTCTGCATAGTTACGAAGAGATATGCCATTTATCTGCAGCAGATACCAGAGTTACATCTGCTGCCATTCTCTGATTGTTTGACCTCACTCTCCGGATCACATCTGCCATTGGCGCAGTGGCGTCATAGTGCTTGAACTTGTTTTGTTTGAATTGCGGCTAATAAATCTTGGCAAAGGAGGAAACTACATTTTTTGTGCGATGTTTTCACATAATACAAAAAAATGTTAAAGGTTGGCGCCTAAAATTAGTGTTGGTTGGGCTAGTTGAAACTAAAAACGTTTTTTACGCCTTATCTCCTATAATAAAACTTTAAAATTTGCAATCTATAATGAATATGGCAATAGTTTCTAATATATGACCATTATTAAAATAAGAAGTTTCCATGATCTTATGACTGACAGGGTTTGATAAAAAATAAAGTCATTCTTATATTTTCGTGTATTATCTCATAATATGGTTGACTGTCATGTTTATCATCAAGACCTTTAAAACTGCTCAAAAATGACAATCATTTGATACAGATCCATTAAACTTTTGCTTGGTTAAAGCAAACGAAAGCATATCGTCACCTCCCCGCGAAAATGGCCAATCTCAGTTTTGTCGCGAAAACAGTTTTTTACATTTTCGCAATGGTGAAAACGGCCCGCTTCTCCCACGAAGAATTCCAAGGTCCTATCCAATCGGCTTACAAAGTTATACCCATGTAAATGTGTGCGAAAATTTCCAAAGTAAATGCCGAAATTTCCAAATTAAATGCGGTGGATGAAAAAATATAAGAAATTTTTCTAACTCGAGCTTTGAAAGCTTGAGTTAGACAATTTTCTCATATTTTTTAAAGAAAAAATTACACGTCACTTTAAACATTATGACACATGTAGGGATATTTAAAAAGTCATCATGCAAAGTTTTAGCTTCATTCTGTAATTTTTTTTAAAAATATGAAGTTTTTTCCTTCTCCTGAAAACTTGTAAATATTTGAGGTTGGCCATTTTTGCGGGGAAGCGACGATATGGTGATTCTAAATATAAACCAAATTGCGTTTTTTCCTGTTAAGAACTCTCTGCTTTTTCCACAATAAAATACCAGAGCTCACAGATTATCACGGTTTATGATAATGTGGAAAAGTTTTGTACCACGTTGCCATGATTCAGATTTATCCTTGATAATTTTAAAGAATTGTAAATAAACAGAGGTTTATCAAGATTTTTGACAAGATGCATCAGAGTTTGTAATTGGCCACATTGAATATTTGCCTTCTGATTTCTTGTGGAGATCTCTGCCAAGATTGGGGCCTATTTTTGAAGCCAGCAGCCGCATTTGCCGCATAGTTACCAAGAGTTATGCCATTTATCTGCAGCAGATACCAGAGTTACGTCTGCTGCCATTCTCTGATTGTTTGACCTCACTCTCCGGATCACATCTGCCATTGGCACAGTGGTGTCATAGTGCTTGAACTTGTTTTGTTTGAATTGCATCTTGCAGCTAATAAATCTTGGCAAAGGAGGAAACTTCATTTTTGTTTTGGTGTTTTGACATAATACAAAAACATGTTAAAGGTTGGCGCCTTAAATTAGTGTTGGTTGGGTTAGTGGAAGCATCTTCTACAATTTTGTTATTACACCTAATCTCTCATAATAAAACTTTAAAAGTTGCAATCTATTTTGAATATGGCAATAGTTTCTAATAATGACAATTATTAAAATAAGAAGTGACCATGATCTAATGACTGACTCAGGGTTTGATAAAAAAAATAACGTTATTCTGATATTTTTGTGTATTATCTCATATTATGGTTGACTGTCATGCTTTTTCATCAGGACCTTTTAAACTGCTCAAAAATTACAATAATTAGATACTGATCCATTGAACTGTTGGCAAAGAGGCCTGGTTAAAGCAAACGAAAGCATATGGTGGGTCTAAATATAAACCAAATTGCGTTTTTTCCTGTTTAGAACTCTCTGCTTTTTCCACAATAAAATACCAGAGCTAACAGATTATCACGGTTCATGATAATGTGGTTAAGTTTTGTACCACGGTGCCATGATTTAGATTTATCCTTGATAATTTTAAAGAATTGTAAATAAACAGAGGTTTATCAAGATTTTTGACAAGATGCATCAGAGTTTGTAATTGGCCACATTGAATATTTGCCTTCTGATTTCTGGGGGAGATCTCTGCCAAGATTGGGGCCCATTTTGAAGCCAGCAGCCGCATTATCTGCATAGTTACGAAGAAATATACGGTTTATCTGCAGCAGTTACTGGTTACGCTGGCTGCCATTCTCTGATTGTTTGACCTCACTCTCCGGATCACATCTGCTATTGGCGCAGTGGCGTCTGCATAGTGCTTGAACTTGTTATCCCCCGCTAAAGGCGGAGGATCATATTGTTTTGGCGTTGTCCGTCCTTCCGGCACTTTTGTGTCTGGAGCCATATCTTGGAAGTGCTCTGGCGGATTTCATTGAAACTTGGTATGAGTATATATATGGATAAGAGGATGATGCACGCCAGTTATGGCCCTTTGTATATATTCTGTGTCAATGCAGCATGTTGGGGTATATGTCATGTCTGTGACAGAGCTTCAGTTTGGTGGGGGATATCAATTCAACGAATTTGCTTGTTTTGTTTGAATTGCTGCTAATAACTCTTGCCAAAGTAGGAAGCTACATTTTTGTTGTGGTGTTTTGACATGCTTTAAACTAGGTAATATATTGTTATCTATGTGTGAACTTGTTTAGTTAATCTTTGCTTCATTGTATTAAATTTTCATGATTGAGTCCCAGATTTATGTTTTGAATTAACTTTTGTAGTTGAATTTGTATGTTATTTGGACTGCAGTCTGGGTAATTGCAAATGAATATCATCACAAATATGGAGCAATAGACTTATCGCATATTGCGCTAGTGAAAAACAAACGACTTTTAATCCCTTGGTATAAACAACGCTGGCACATTCTTTATCAAACAATTTCAAATAATAATGGTTGAAATGGTATGTGAATGTAGATTGATTATAAATGGGTGAGCTTTGTTTGTACAAGCAGATAAGTGGGTTTTTCCAAAAGCTGCCTTATTCCAGGATACGTAAAGTGAATAAAATCTTTGTCAACTATTGTGCCTTTAAGTTCTGGCATTTGCATTGTTTAGCTACGTTTTATCAATCCTTTATGAATGAGAAAGGTTAAAATGTGTGGCACTTTTTTTTCAGCAAAGGGAACGCAATTTTTGAACAAATCTTGCTTTTAATGGGTCTAAATTTTGGAGCAAGATATGCCCTTGTCAATCAAACATTTACTGGTTCTTTTTAGTGTCTGGATAATGTCTGGCACAGAAGACTGTTACGATTTCTAGAAGAATCCTTTCTGTGTAATCATTAGACAATCAGAAATATAGTCTGATAAAAGATGATAGATGTGAGATGTTCAAAAATTCTAATTCATGCAGGATTCCCCAATTTTAGCTGACTTTTTCATCTGGCATCTGGGTCTTTGTAATGCTCTGGTTAAGGTAAAAGTGCAACATCTCCCTATCACCGTTTCACCTACAGGTATTCAATTGAATAAGACGTGTGTTAGGAGTCAATATGTTACTTATTGATACTACTCCATATCCCTATATCTACTACAAATATTGACACTTTACATTTGGGTTCAGCGTCTTTATGAACAATCACTGACCAAAACCTGTTGCTGTGACCAGCTTACATGTACGCCCCCTTTTGTACTGATAAAAGTCCTTTTAAGGTTTGCTTGCAAGATGAAATGTAGGTTATATATATAAGGTTTGTGTGCAACAACAGTACATATCTTTGTAACTACTTCAGATATTCAATCGAAACTTCACACATGGGAATTATCATGCAAAGTCACAGACCAAGGCCCACAACTTTGTCCTGCAATTAAGCAGATGTTTACTCCTTTTTGTGCTAAGAAAATTCTGTTTTTGCGTGCAGCAACTCCTGTCATTAGCTCACATATATACCTATCATGGGGTTGAATATGGGGCCAGTTGGGTCAAGGTAAAGGTCACTGTTGCTAAAAATATATTTAAAAAAGTGTGTTCTGTAACCTCACATAGGATCTCCGGAGATATTATGCAGACATCTTATGGTAGGTAGGTAACATGCTGATCTAGTGAGAGATTGGATTTGGGGCCAGTGGGGTAAAGGTAACTTTTAATAAAAATAGAAGAAGAGTTTTAGCTTAATAATTTAGTTGGGACAGCTCTTGTTTCCCGATTCTCAATTTGTGTGATAATTTTCCCAAAATTATAGGACCTGTGCCCTATCATTTGAGAAAAAAGCCTTGAAGAATAAAAAAAAAACTTAATGCAGTACATGAAATTCTCACATGATCCTTTTGCAAAGCATATCGTAGTTTATTTATATTTAATAAACATCAGCAATACAAACTAAATTTGTGCACATTTCTTTTCAAAAAAGTGTTTAAAAAATGGATGCAAATAGCAAGCTTCTTAGCTTTATGCAAAATTAAAAAGCAAAATATCGTGTGATTTAATTGTGTCATGTATAATGCATTCAGATTTTGAGAAATGATGACAAGAGCATCACTTCCTTGTATGTATAACATGCACTCTTTCTGTAAATTCTCCCTCATCATCATTCAACATGACTATGTAAAACATCTTGTATGCTTGACGCTTTTAAAGTTTATAATTGTTCCTCGATCTTCACATAAAACTGCTGTTTTTTGTGCCTTCACGTGTATTGAATACTTTGATTGTGGTATATGCATTGTAAATTGTTGTGTATTTTTTTTGGATTTACATGTTTTGTTGACAGATAAATCAGTTTAAAACATGCCATTGAATCAGGTGTATGATTTGATTGTTTTTATTTCAGAAGTTTTATGAATTTGTGGTTGATGCAAATGTATGTAATATATCAGTGTATTTAAACAGGGTCCTCAATCATGAATTTTTGTGGTAATGATTGTCCATCAATATCGTAAACAAAATACAAATGAGGCTTTTTCCTTTTAGATATATTGCAATATTGAAAACTATAAAAATCAAAACATTCTCAATATAAAAATGTGAATCCCTTCTTTATAATGGAACGCCAACTCTGCCTCTTGTAGATAGAAACAGATATGTTTGGTTAGTTGGCATTTAGTTGAGTCAAGCCGGCATTTTTATGAGTCAAGTTGACATTAGGGTATTTTTTGGCCCGATTTTATAGCCGAAAAACAGTTATAGTCCCAATCCCAAAAAGTATACTTTTTTCCCATAATGCGCCAAAAAAATGCCCAATTTCATTTTTTTTTTTTTTTTTAAGAAGTGTTTAATGATTATTTTATCTCAATTTTACTTCAATTACATCTAACAAAGTATATAATAATGATTTCTATATCATTTTATTCTTTTAATTTGAATTATTTTAAAGAGTTTTATCAAATTAGTATTTCTCAAATCAGTTGACTTTTCGCGAGAAAAAAGAAGGCTACTGCATTTATTTTCCCAATATCTTGAAAAAGTCGATAAAATTCCCAATTCCAAAGCCATCATCTATCTTCCCAAAAAGTGGAAAAAAAACCCTGTTAAGTTCAGTTTTCATTCTGTTGATTCAAGTTGGTATAAGATTTAGTCAACTTATATATAGTGTTGTGTCGTGTCAAATTTTCATAATGTTGGGTCAAGTTGCCATTATGTTGGCTTAAGTTGACATTATGTTGGGTTAAGTAAACATTATGTTGGATTAAGTTGACATTATGTTGGATTAAGTTAACTTTATGCTGGGTTTAGTTGATATTATGTTTTTTTTTTTGGAAAGTCTGATTACAGTTATAAATGATTGGATATGAAGGTCTTTTGTGTGAGTATAACCTCCTCCCTTTTTCCCTTATTGTCTGTCCTGTGACTACACTTCACAAATATAGGAGCATTGCTCTGTGAAAAGGGGGTTTAATGCATGTGCATTAAGTGTCATCCCAGATTAGCCTGTGCAGTCTGCACAGGCTAATCAGGCACAACACTTTCCGCCTAAACTCGATTATTGCAAAGAAGAGACTTTCTTTAAACGAAAAATATCATTAAAGCAGAAAGTGTGGACTCTGATTAGCCTGTGCGGACTGCACATGCTAATCTGGGACGACACTTTATGCACATGCATTTAACCTTCTTTTCACAGAGCGCGGCCAATATCAATTGGAAACCCTCCAAACTGGATCCTCTCTCAACTGGACTCTTTTCTAAACCAGACAATTTGTCCAGTCCCGTTTCTTTCCTACAAAGACATTCATAAATAATCTCAAAACAACAGTCCAAGTAATACCGTATACCAGTCATACTTCGGATAAAAATTGTATGTCGCACATTTTACCAAGTGCAATGAACTTATGAATGGCGGGTTCAATTAATGAAGGTGCTCAAAAACTGAACAAAGTGTAATAATCACAAATCAATTTAATGAGACAACTAACGCTTATGAAGAATATGCATCAATAGGAGTGCTAATGCTGATCATTTTTACTGATAACAAACATTCACTTCTAAAGTGTTTTATGCCCTACTGATGCTGAGAGATATTTCGTGATTCCTTCGTCCGTCTGTACATACAAAGTTTAGCCTTGATGACACGTTTGGTATAAAATCAATACTGCTTTTTGCAAAGCTTTGATACCTGCATGGATGTTATATTTAAGCCCTCTCAACCCTAATCACCTGACCTCATTTTGACCTTGACATTTACCTAACTTTGGTCCAGAGAGCGTCCGGTTTAGAGGAGGCTCACTGTAATAATAATCATTGGGATTTTCCTGTAATCATTTTCATGAGTAAAGAATCCTTTTTGGTAAGCCAAGAGTAAAGGATCCCATTAGCTGGGTATCAGAAATCAAAATTCTCCATTTTATGATTTGCCTTCTCAAAGTGTTTTTTATAGGCCATAAATTCTCGAGCTCTGGAAGCATTTATGTCATAATTCTACCAGTAACCATGTTATAGTGGGAATAAATCCACAAAGCTTTTCATGAGTTTGCCAAAACGTTTTATGACTGAATGCTGTACATTCTGCAACGGGTGTTTCCATTTGGTAACTGTGAGAAGATGGCATATCTCAAAAGAGCAGAAAATTGCTAATGAAAATCATGTTGCTTTTTTATGGCCACAATTCCATGTTGTGCCCAATTTTTTTGCTCCATGTGTGTCATATTTATGCTGCCAGAAACAGGGCGAATATAGTCGCACGCTTATAATTTTTGCCTGGATTCTAAGTTTGATGGAATTGAGTTTGCATGGGTGTGAAACGATAATCGTTTTGCTTTCTTACTCGATTTCAGTCGGTTAACTAATAACCGTCAAACATTTTGTTTCCTGACCTCGGACACTTAAGATCCAAATGATGTAACTTGCTATTTCTATAGGGTGGACATTGGCATCCTTGTAAGGTTGTTCAGGTCCAATGATTTTTCTCAAAGTTATTGCCCTTGGATATTTTATATGCTACTTTAAATGTCCGCCCTAGATCTTATGCGCTAATGATCCGAATTTTGATAAGCAGCAATCCTGAAGGATGGACATAGATGTACTTGTCATGTCATTCTGGTCTAATAAATTTTCATGGAGATATTGCCCTTTTATTATTTATTTTTCAGTTTTACGTTTCTGTGCGAATTTTATACACCTATGATCCGAAATTAATGAAACTTGATATGCAGTATCCCTATAAGGCAGATATGTTTTGATTCAGCGCGAGATCTCAAACAATGATGATCCGAGTTTGATGAAACTGATATGCAGCATCTCTTCATGGTGGATATACCCATCTTTGTTAGCTCTTTTCGGTCCAATGATTTTTTTCAGGCAGTTATTGCCCTTTCATAATGAATATTAGTTTTTCTAATGGATTTTTTTTGTATAAGCGGGAGATCTCAGGAAGTAATAATCAGAATTTCACGAATGTTTATATACACTTTCCTTTAAGGGTGGACATATGCATATAATCTGGTCTTTTGACTCTATAGAGAGTTACTACCCTTTGAATGATAAATGCTTTTCACTTTTATCATGGACATAAATTATCCAAATTTTACAACAAGTCATAGGCTTTATCCCTAGGGAAAGTAAATTCCCTTGATGAAGTTTATTAGAGAATATGCGGTACTCAGTATTCTTTACTAAAAAAAGCTTTTCTGCACAATGATTGATATTACACATAGTGTATATCTCACTGATATTTTTGTATGTTTTACAAATCTTAAGCATATACAGGATATTTGTTGGAGTTGGTGAAATATTTATTTTTCTTTGATCATGAGTGAATTATAATCAATATTCCTCCGAATCCAACTTTTTTTTATTTTTTGCTTACAAATGATTATTTTGTTATTTTTGCCATTTAAAAACAATGAAAATTATCAATAATTTTCACTGCTGATATTTCTCTATAAACCACCGGAAAGCATAAAATAAAAATAGATAATCATATGACAGTTGATCACCAGTATTTATATTTAAAAGGATTGACTGATAAAAAACCTCACATTTAATAAGTTTCAGCTCTTCAACTGTTATTGCAGATTTGATTGTGATGATAAGATGGTGTTTGATGTATGATTCACAATATCTTCAGGCAATATTTTCTAAGAAGTAGACTTGAGCCTCATCACCAGTCTGGAGCTCATTATTTAATCTAAGGGAGCATAATTTGGCTGTGTTAGCCCAACATGAGAAGGCAACATATTTTGAAAATATTTAAAAATAATGCAAATTTATGCGCTATTGAGGTCATTTTTCAGTTTTCCTAGTACTCACGTAGATTTGGTAATATAATTGTACTAGTCATTTTGTTTAGTGATTACTCGTTGCGTAACCATGGTGTGGTAACCCAAATGAGGGTAAATGAGAATTAAAAAGTTGAATATTAACAAAAAATCATAAAGATGTGCAATATTTTTTCTCAAAGGTCTTAAAGGAAATGTTGCATTCCCTTGTCTGGACTTAATTAATAATATCCTCCCTCCCCCTCCCCTACCACACACACACGATGTTGACCCACTGAACAGAGCTGAACTGATAAAAATCATATATTGAGGCACGACATCTGTCACCTAAGTAGACTTAAAATGTGTCCTGCGCGATTAATATAAATAATCAGGAGCTTTAGTATGGAGTAGCTGTTGACTTCCAGTGCCATGGACTAGTTAGTTATAGGAAAACTCAATATGATACTTTTAATTGACAACAGCAGCAACAACTCAACAAAATGTCACTAATGATATAACCATATATTAAAAATCCCAATCATTTATAAGGTCCAATGGTGTTGTGGATATGGTATCTGCTTAATGCAGACTGTTCTCCAAATCTTTCTTTAAACACCCAGTACTGGACTGACCAAGCATTGGACTGACCAATACATTGACTGACCAATAACTTGACTGACCAATAACTTGACTGACCAAGCACTGGGCTGACCAAGCACTGGGCTGACCAATAACTTGACTGACCAAGTACTGGACTGACCAAGCATTGGACTGACCAATAACTTGACTGACCAATAACTTGACTGACCAATAACTTGACTGACCAATAATTTGACTGACCAAGCACTGGGCTGACCAATAACTTGACTGACCAAGTACTGGACTGAACAAGTACTGGATGGACCAAGTACTGGACTGACAAAGCACTGGACTAACCAAGGACTTGACGGACCAACCACTGGACTAACCAAGCACTAGACTGACCAGCCATTGGATGGACCAAGTACTGGACTGACCAAGCATTGGACTAACCAAGGACTTGACGGACCAACCACTGGACTGACCAAGTACTGGACTGACCAAGCACTGGACTAACCAAGGACTTGACGGACCAACCACTGGACTGACCAAGTACTGGACTGGCCAAGCACTGGACTAACCAAGTTCTGGATGGACCAAGTTCTGGACTGACCAAGCACCGTACTGACCAAGCACTGAACTGACAAACTACTGGACTGACAAAGCACTGGACTAACCAAGTACTGGACTGACCAAGCACTGGATTGACAAACTACTGGACTGACCAAGCACTGGACTGACCAAGCACTGGACTGACCAAGCACTGGACTGACCAAGCACTGGACTGACAAACTACTGGACTGACGAAGCACTG
>VMBQ01004638.1:29038-41631 GCA_007657795.1 Dreissena rostriformis
ATGGTGGTGGGGGGGGGGGGACCGTTACTTAAGTTTGAGTTTTTAACCTTTGTTTAAGGAGCATTTGTGTGCATAAAAATCGGATCAAATCACAAATTTACATTATTATTAATGTTCTTTCGGTTATGTTCTTAACCCATTTATGCCTAGCGTCTAGAAAAAAGGCCTTGGCAAACAGCGTAGACCTTGATGAGACGCCGCATTATGCGGCGTCTCACTAGGGTCTGCGCTGTTTGCGTAAAGAAATTTTTCTGTAGGAAATATTCTAAATATAGAAAGAAATATACTAGACATCCCTAATTTTGGAAATAAATTGATCCAATTTAGAAGGATGGGAGAGTCCACTAGGCATAAATGGGTTAAAGTCTGCCTCATTTCTGTTTTGCGTGTGTGTGGGTTGCGCTAATCAATTTCACGGGACTGATAATGGTCGCCTGCCATATCAGCCTCTTTAAGCGGGCATTGGAGGTCGTGTTTGTCAACATGGCAGTGTTCTCTGATAACGGCTGCCCCACCACTGCCGTTGTCGATGATTACACCACAACTGTCCCGTCCCTTAGATAACGCCAAATTAGGTCAGCCTACGAACTCAGGTGATTTTGATATGAGGAGACCTAGCTTTAACTTCAAGCTACTGATTATTTTGGGAGTTTTTTGTTGATATTTGAAAGTTGTTTATATGCTCGATGCCGTGCCACTTGTTTAATGCTTATTGATGATTTTAAGTTGCGAAATAAAGTTTTCCGAAGAGTTTAGAGTGATTTAATTCTCAATTGAACATTGATATTATCGTGAAAGTGCAGGTGTGTTAATTGATACGCAATACTTAAAGATGGATTACCTACATTTGCCAGATGACAATATGGATTTTCTAGGTAGGTATAGTTTAAAAACTCAGCTTTTATGGTTGTACTTGAAATTATGGCTGATCATTAGAATGGGTCACATCTGAGCTGATAAGAGGTTTAGACAGAAACTGGGACAGAGCTGTTTGGGTTTGTTAGCATCTGCTCTGTAGGACTGTCTAGGTGACTTATACGTAACCATCACTCTGGGAAAACAGGACCTAATACATGTGCTTAAAGTGTTGTCCAAGATTAGCCTGTGCAGTCCGCACAGGCTAATCAGGACGACACTTTTTGCCTGAACTGGATTTTTTCTTAAGAAGAGACTTCATTTAAACAAAAAATACCATAAAAGCGGACAGTGTTGTCCCTGATTAGCCTGTGTGGACTGCACATGCATAAAGCCCTGTGTTTACAGAGCAAGGTTCACTTGTAATGCTCTCCTGTGACTTCAGAAACAATTCAACAGAGCTGTTATGAATAAAGCCTCACAAGAAAATGAACCAGAATAAAAAGGAAGACAAAAAAGCAAACAGACCACCTCATGAAAATTCTGGTTATACTTACCTTATATCAAGATTTGATTATAGTTAAGCCATTAAGTGTAAACCTATTTATTTTAGCTCCATTGCATCAAAGCCTTAGGCTTATTGCACTGCTCTAAAGTCCATTTCCTGGATAGAAAAGGTAATCAGCCATTGAGAAAGTTAGGTCCTAGTTTTTAGCTAGAAGAAAACCCGAGGTATTGTCATAGCCCTCTCGTCCTTCCGCATCGTCGTCGTAGTCGTCGTCGTCCGAAAACTTTAAAATTGTCCATAACTTTTACAATATTGAAGATAGCAACTTGATATTTGGCATGCATGTGTATCTCAGGGAGCTGCACATTTTGAGTGGTGAAAGGTCAAGGTCAAGGTCATCCTTCAAGGTCAATTTTTTTTTTTTTTCATGTGTATCTCATCGACCTGCACATTTTGAGTGGTGAAAAGGTCAAAGTCAATGATGACCTTCAAGGTCAAAGTCAAAAAAAACAAAATCCAAGCACCCATGGCCGAGCGTTGGCACCCGCTATGCGGTGCTCTTGTTTATGGACATTACTTGGAAACACATCCGTACATTGTCAGCTGTTGTTGGCCCACTTCAACCAATCTGAACGTTGTAAATAATCCCAATACAGCTTCATAACATTCTGTTTGTGTCAACATACTGTTTGTATAAAAAAAATATGCTAAACAAAAATGAATAGAAAAAACAACAACGTTGCTTATAAAACATCTGATGGTGGGCAACATATACGCAATACGCATTTTACAAATTTTTAGGTGCAGCAAATTCGACAAACCTCCGATCAATTTGTTTTGACCTGACTTCCAATAAGCCATGTAGGAATCTACTGTGTTCTACAAAATACAATCCTGGTACATAGCCACTCTTATATTTTGTAATAATTAGGAATATTTTGACCTGATAACATGCCGTTTTATGTCGTCTGTAACAGTGTTTTGCTACAACAGAGCTGACCTAAAATGTGGACACAAAATGGCAAGCATGTTTAGATTATATCAGAAGACAACATTCTCATTCCAAATATTAACCTGGAATCTGCGTTCAGCAGTTGCAGGCCAAAACATGATCCTTGATTATGCAGACATTTTGTGCCAGAATATAATTTAACCTCTTTCTGGGAAAAGTGGGCTGAATGCATGTGCGTCAAGTATCCTTCCAGATTAGCCTGTGCAGTCTGCACAGGCTAATCAAGAACAACACTGTCTGCCTAAACTGGATTTTCGCTAAGAAGAGACTTCCTTTAAACAAAAAATACCATAAAAGCGTAAAATGTTGTCCCTGATTAGCCTGTTTTCAGCAATGAAGCATCAAGGGTAAATGTTCAGAATTAAAATAACTTATTTTGCGCAGTCTTCTTGCTATAAAATGTAGGTATTCAGTTTGTATGGTGAAATTAATCATGATAATAGATTAATAAATTGGCATATTGCCACTGTCTGGTAATAAATCTATCAACAACTAGTTTGTTTGAGTACTTTTAAAGTCTGTTTGAATATCAGAATAACAAAAAAGGTACAGTTATGAAAAATAATTATATGAGCTACATCATGCGAAAATGGGTCTTATTCCTTGAGCAGCCAATGTAGCTCCAGACCAGCCTGCGCATCTGCACAGTTTGATCATGAGCTTCGCTGTCCGCTATAAAGTCACACAAGGTGTCTTGGTCTTATATATGGGGGCAGGCTGCAATTGCGCAGGCTGGTCTGGTGCTGCACTGGCTGCATATTTAATAAGACCCATTTTTTCATGATGCGACTCATATGTGATATAAAACTATACTGTCAAAATTACTTTTAGTTATTAAGCTATCATAAATAGAAGTGTGATTGCATAGTTATTTTATAGCCTTCTATGACCCCTTCAACTTGTATTACCATAAAGACACACCTTTATATATCATGCAGTTATGTCAATGCCTTGATACAAATAAGTTTTCAAATTTTTGCACACAGTAGGTGCGTACTTCCCATCCATCTGTGTCATTTTAAGTGTCTTTTACATGTGTCGCCTTCATTTAATATGCTCACATTAGTCAAATTGTAGTTTATTTCGTAGTTTATATTCCATCAGACTGTCACTAAATTGGTAATTTTTCTGTCATTTTATATTGGAAGTGAACATAAAGCGTTTGTGAACGCTTGTATTAATTGTTAATGGGCCCTTCAATCCATAATAAATGTCTGCGAAATTAACAATTAGTTTGATAATCTGATACAACATTCAAAACTTATTCAAAAACCATTGTTAGAACACACCCAGATTTATGACATTATGGTTTTAATGTTTACAATTTCATGAGAGTTTATTGAAAGTTTTATTTGATTGTGTTCAACCTTAAACCTTAATGAAAATAATTTAAATGTAAAATAAGCAAATAAGAATAAATGCACACTACACACATGTATGTAAATACTTTTTTCACTTATTTATTATGCACCCGAAGGTGGGCATATAGTGATCGCACTGTCCGTCTGTCTGAAATTCCGTCACTGCACTTTGCGTTTAGGTTTTGCGTTAAGGTTTCGATTTAAAAAAAAATAAAAATCAACGCGGCGCAGTAGGGGGCATTGTGTTTCTGACAAACACATCTCTTGTTAAAAACTAAGGATTTAATTATTTTGCTGTAATCCTTGTTTTCTCAACTTGTTTCGTGTAAAACTGGAATTAAATTAGTGTACATATATGCTTAATGTTTCAATGCTGTCAGTGCTGGATTCGCACCGTGGAGGCCCATAGGCAGTGGAACTTTTTGGGGCCCACACCCCAGGCCCCTAGTAGGCCTAGTGCCTACTAGAACGCCAGTGCCCAGTTGATCTCACTCATTTAAATTAGCCTACCAGTGCCAAGGCTGGCAAGACATAAATGTGACAATGTCCTTTTATAGGTATGAAATGTCGTTAAAATGCCGTAATGCTAATAGGACATAACAACAAGAAGATAAAGAATTTAAGAAAACAATCAATGTAGTCTGTATAATTACGTATTAAACTCTTAATTCATGGCCTCCTGGGGCCCCTTAAAGTCGGGGAGCCCCTAGGCAGAAACGCCTCCTCTGCTTAATGGGAAATCCAGGACTGAATGCTTTAAGTTCCAAGGATTCTTTTAAAACCACTCCATGACATTTTGTGACACCTGCCATACCTTCCAGCATTGACTTAATGTTCTGAATTGGTGAGAAATGTTTTTTTTAATTTTCAGTAGACTCAGAAATCTGTTTGACCCAATTCCAAGATGTAGTTCTGTTTAATTTGCAAAGGCCATATCATGCTGGTAATCCAAATAGCAATAAAGCTGTAAGAAGCTTAATAAAGGTTACACACAAGATTTTTGTTTTTTTGCAATAGACTAAGAATTTCTGTTGACCCAATTACAAGATGTAGTTCTGTTTAGTTTGAAAAGGCCAGCCAGATCATGCTGATAAACCAAAAAGCAATAAAGCTTTTTTTATTTGCAATAGACTCAGAATTTCTGTTTATTCTAATTCCAAGTTTTTGTAGTTATAATGTTTATTCCAATTCCAAGTTTTAGTAGTTATAATGTTTAGTTTGCAAAGGCCATATCTTGTAAACTTGTAAACCAAAAAGCAATAAAACTGTAAGGAGCTTAATAAAGGTTACACACAAGTATGATTATTGGTAACAGCTGTTGAAACATTCAGAGAACTAACTACAACTAAAAACATATGTTTATTGGTGGCAATTTAATGCAATATTTATAAAATTAATAATTAATTAAATAATTAAATATAAATCACCTTTATTGGTAATGTCACCTGTATCAAACTATTTATCAGCTACATAGTTTGGGGTAAGCCTGGAAAAAATTGTTACGCCCGTTAAAAAACGGGGCTTTTATGGGAACACCTGTGGCGGACGGGCGGGGGCCATGAAAACAATATCTGCTTAATTCAACTCAAATAGTTCGAATCAGATCATTATGAAACTTGGTAATAATGTTTATGTGCATAATATCTAAGCCAAGTTTGAAATCCAGGCAGGTCACATTCCTGAATTATGGCCCTTGAATTATGAAAAATAGCCAAATTTACCTTGTCCACTCTCTTGCTGCGATAGTTTTCATTTGATCATGTTGAATTTACTTTGTGGTAATGTTTGTTGGAATATCATCTCCACCAAGTTTGATAACCAGCCAAAAGCATGAAGCATTTCTCAATTATGGCCCTTGAATTTTCTTCAATTTGCCAAAATAATGTTGTCTAGGTGCTCTCTAAAAAGAGGTTTCTGTTCAATAACTTCAGTTTGCATAAATAAATCTTCATGATACTTAACATATAGTAAACTTGAATAGAGACCTAGCTTGGGATTGAATTTGGGGCTTTTCAGGTCAAGGTTGGAAAAATGGTTTCTGCTCAATAGCTTCGGTTTTGCTAGAGGTATTTATTTGAAATTTTGTGTGTAGGTAACATAAAGGGAGCCCTAGCATGGCAATGCATTTGGGGCTTGTCCAGTCAAGGTCAAGGTCACTGTAACTCAAAATAGAAAAACAGTTTCCAGTCACTAACTCTAGTTTGGAACATGGCGTAACATGGAAATTGTGTGTTAAGATTTCCTACTTGCAGACCTATCTTAGGATTGCATTTGGGGCCAGTCAGGTAAAGTTCAAGGTCAATGTTACTAAAAATAGAAAAAATTCTGGTGAATAACTTGAGTTTGGTTGGAGGTTTTTGCACATACAATTTGTAAAAAGGTTGCCTACATGTAGATCTAGGAAGGGGTTGCATATGGGCCAATGGGATAAAGGTCAAGGTCACTGATGCTAAAAATGGAAAAACAATTTCTTCTCAAGAAGTTAAGTATTTTGGGGGAATTGTGCAGAAATTATGTGCCTTGGTTGCTTTCAACATGCACACCTAGCTTACTATTGCAATTTTTGGCCAGTCAGTTGGATCAAGGTAAAAATCACTTATAATAGAAAAACTATTTCCTTTTAAAAGCTTAATGTTGGATGGCCAATTGCACTGACTTTTGTGTGTATGCAGGCCGGCAGATCACTTGCAGACCTAACTTGAGATTTGCACAAATATTTTAATTATATGAACATGTTGATTGTTGAAGACCTGGCATTTACATGTTAGTAATGTCTCTAATGTTTCCTGTGCCTGTATTTGTACATTAAATTAATACATCCTTCACCGATCAATGCTACCCAGACATGTAAACAGGCGTACTTTGAGACAAGTTTGCACTCTTGTTATACAAAAAATTGTGTGCGTACCAAATTCAAGATAACAGTTATTGAAAGTTTATAGAAAACTAGCCACTGTATTTGCTAATAGTTTTTGTGTCACGTAACAATGTTCAAGCTACAATTTTCCCCAAGATTACATAAATAAACATGATAGAAGTAATTGTGACTTCTATGGCATAAGGATGATACCATTTGCAGGAGGGAATGTCTATTTTCAGCATGTGTGCAGTAATACTTTAATGGTGGTAAACAAATCTGAGAAATAAAATCTTTATGGCCTTCTATCATGTCATGGCCATGTGATATAAATACGTGTTGAAATACCCAGTTTCAAATTGGATTTCATGGAATTTATGTATGCCATTATAGACTGTATCTCAAATGTTAAGGATGTAAGACAGATGATTTCTCCGGCTAGCAGTTGTGTTTTCCATTATAACTGGAGAAATTGTTATGTTAGCGCATGCAGTGTATGCAATCAAGCTATCTGGGCCTTTACAGAACAGGAAGTTTCTTCTATACTTAGCTGAACATTATCAAATTTGCCAATTTGCCGTTAACTTATATGGCAATACCATAACAACATTTTTCAATGCATATATGTAAATATCTGACATAAAGTTGTGAAATTTTCAAAGTTGTTTACCAATGCTCATGGACAAATTCCATGCACACATGATTGTCCAAATTACTTAGCTAAAGTCCAAAGAATTCTTGGCCTGCATGGCATTATTTGTTCTTAAACAAATAAAAAATGAAAGACTATTTTGTGACTCATATGCATAATTGTCCCCTACCAGTTTCACCGGAGGGGACTTATGGTGCGCTCCGTCCGTCCGTCAGTCTGTCTGTCACATTTTTCTGGATCCTGCGATAACTTTGAAGTTCTTCATATTTTTTCATGAAACTTGAAACATGGACAGATGGTAATATGGGAGATTATGCACATCATTTCATTTTGTTCCTACGTCAAAAATTATGGTTGCTATGGCAACAAAAATATATATATAATAAAAAAAAATCTGACAATGGTGGAGCCCGAAGGGGAGTCATCATTGCTTGGCAATAGTCTTGTTTTTTCATAATATACCCTTTTCACATTCCCAATATCGAGTATTGCATAAGTTGCCTCCCTTGAGAAAATGAATCAAGAACGAGGCTGACGATGTAAAAACAGGATTTGCCTTAAGAGTCATTATAATATCCAGTGGATAAAATGTTGAATTAAATTATAAAATGTTTGTTTCTTGGTCGTTTAACGTGAACAAGATGTTGTAACTTGATTTTAAAAATGGACATTTGTTTTCCAATTCTTTGTTTTAATTAAACATGTGTTTATTAGTGATCATACCATAGCCACTTATGATAAGAAAACTATGATTACATCATGATTTTGCTGATAAAACATTATTAATATAGCAAAATTGTATGCTTATCAAAGTAAATCATAAACATATGAAGTAAAACTTTAGCTTCACCAGCACGAATGAAACCTATTTATACATGTACATTGCAGTCCTTTATTAATGGAAAGAAACCAATTACCAAACAATGAGCAACAAAACAAATACACTTGTCAAAACTCACTAACATGAACTCAACTGGATCACCGCCTTGTCTTTAATTATTTCATGTTATTTAAAAAAGTATCAAAAAAAGGAAGAGAGGCAGTTTATTTATGCATTTTTCATTGTGATATGCATTAGAAAGGAACTAGGGTTTTCATGGGTCGGGTTAATTTTGACAAGTAGCAGGAGCATACTAATAACTGAAGCCACTGGCTCTGTTACTTTGAATTTGTGCTACATACATTTATGCCCCCCTTCGAAGAAGCAGGGGTATATTGTTTTGCTGGATGAAGGTAGGTCTGTCGGTCTGTCGGTAGACCAGTTCGTTTCCGATCAATAACTTTTGAACGGATTGACCGATTGGCTTGATTCTTCACATGTGCATTGGCCTAGGACAGTAGATGACACCTATTGAAATTGGGGTCACTTGGTCAAAGGTCAAGGTCACTGTTACAATAAGTGTGAAAATCATTTCCGATCAATAAGTCGTCAACGAATGGACTGATTGGCTTGAATAAATTACTTCACATGTCCATTGGCCTTGGACAGTAGATAACCCCTATTGAAATTAGGGTCACTAGGTCGAAGGTCATGGTCACTGTCACAATAAGAGTGAACATCGTTTCCGATCTATAACTCGTCAACCAATTGACCAATTGACTTGATACTTCACTTGTGCATTGGCCTTTGATAGTAGATGACCCTTATTTAAATTGGGGTCACAAGGTCAAAGGTCATGGTCACTGTCACGATAAGTGTGAAAATCGATTCCAATCAATAACTTGTCAACCAATTGACCCATTGACTTGATAGTTCACATGTGCATTGGCCTTGGATAGTAGTTGATCCCTATTTAAATTGATGTCACTAGGTCAAAGGTCATGGTCACTGTCACAATAAGTGTGAAAATCAAGGCCCTGTTTTGGGGGCATATGTCTCCGACCGCAGAACACTTGTTCAAGATGGGTTTCATCAGAGTTTAAAAAATTGGAGATATTTAGCATCTCATGATGAAGTTCCACATTGTATGTGATACAAAAAGGATCGTGTACATATTCATCAGTGATTGTGTAGGTATCATGGTGTACAATGAATTCCTGTACGATTCCATAAAAAATATTACTATCTTCTGCAGATTAAATTTATTTTCAATTAATTCTATTTCAGAAAAGTAACTTAACATGCAATCTGAACCTTTCTGTTATTTTATTCTGTAATATGAAAACAAGAGCAATGATTTCTGGTTGGTAAGTTAAATTGAGTTAACGAATATTTAATTTTGTTCTGAGAGAGATAACTAAAGGATAGTCATATTTTGTTTTCAAAATGATCAAATGTATATATGTATATGTCACAGTACCGAACTAAAGCGGGATTGGTGAAAATTGTGCGGCCAGTCCGGGACTTGAACCCGGGACACCTCGCTTACAGGGCGAATGCTCTCCGGACTGAGCTAACCGGTCCGCCACACATCTTTTCACCAATCCCGCTTTAGTTCGGTACCGTGACATATACACTTGGTAAACTGTTTTAGAAAACAACCTGCGATCATTGACAAGGTCAAACACATTAATTAACATTAATTAATAAACAATTAGAATAAATTATCTTAGTTACGTAAGCAATTTTAATTGTGTAAAATTTCAGTTGAAAATTATTCAACAAAATGTGATAACTGTCAATTACAAAAAACACATATTGTTTAATGAAAAAAATTAGGTGCAGATACACCTAAGATAAATGCTTTTATCAAACAGTCTATGTTCTTTTTCAAAACGCGGTCACATTTGTATGTTTTATTCTGTTAACTTTTTCCTTTTCAGAAGCAAAAGGAAAATGGCTTTATGCAACCAGCATAAAACCAGAACAGCCTGCAAGTAACTGGCAGGCTGTTGAGGTTTTATGCTGTATGCTGCTCATCAGTATCGTAGGGTTGGAAATGAAGAATTTAAAACTTGAATCTATTAACAAAGGTCCTCAAGTTGATTTGATTTTCTATGGGAACATTTATGCGTCTATATGCTTATCTGATTGGGAAAGGTTTAAAAAAAATAAGAGTAATAGAAGTTACCTCCCTTGAAATGTTTAAAATCTTGACAATGTCGGTCATTGAAATGCGCTCTTCATTGGTTTGATGCCTTTAAGGAAAATAATCCCCCACTTCATACACCATTGTGTAATTGTGTTTTTGATGTTGACTATTGTTGTTCGTGTTTGTTGAATTGTTTGTTTCATGCAACACTTATAAATGTCATACTGTTTCTTTATATAAAGGACACTGTCAGCTGTTGATGGTCATTGACACCCTCAGGTGGTTGTCCCAGAAACGGGACCTTTAGACCCAATTGAATTGTCAGCTTCCAGTGTGTAGTGTAAGACCATTGTTATTGTATTATATAAACAATGGCTTAGTTACATGAATGAAAGGTCGTTCTATTGTTTTACCTTGTACCAATGATAATGATGATCATGATTATGATGATGATGTTGATGCTACTGCTGCTGCTGCAGCAGATGATGAACAACAAGATAATTGTTATCATCATCATCATAGATCCATGTATTTCCTTTTTTAAGCTAATGAATTGTTCAACTCCGAAAATCATATCATTATAAATGTATTTTCAGACACTGCAAACCTGGATTTGGCGGATGACAAGCTGGATTTAGATGGCAGTGTGGTATGTAGCCTTTCTCTTTCCTTCACTTTCAGTTTCAGTATATTATTATCTGCAACCTTGAAACATGAGCAGGATGTTATTCAATTTTGCATTTTGCCAAAGGTGTTTCAAAAAGAAAAGATAGTGGTATTTTATAAGAGTAGTTTGTGTTGAGCTATGAGAGAAAACAACCATGTTAATGTTTTTTTCGTTTGAATTAAGTTAAATACAAGTATTTGCATATCCATGAAAAATGGTAATTAAATTGTGTTTAAGCGAAGAATTTCTATCAGTTTTGAGAAAAAAACGCTAAATAAATCAACACAATAAGTATGACAAAGTGTAGACTTTGAGATAATATCTTACCATTAGGCCAGATGAAATTGAAGGTTAAGTCATTAAAAATGTATGAACAGTTCTAGAAAAGTTAAGCACTTTTTAATGATGATGGATGAACGATAAACATGCAAGGTGAAAATGTAAAATATTCTATGGTTGGAATCCAACCCATATTGAACGAACTCTGCATTTAGGAAAATTTATAACGTTCACAGCAAGTCTGTGGACCAATATATTTGTTGTAATTTTCAAGATAGAAGTTATTTACATAATTGACATAATTGAGTACCTGGTTCACAGAGATAAAAATGTACCCACAGACAACCAATATGTATGACTAACATCCATCGATAAAATGAAAAACAACCTGAAAAAGAATTGACTATAATTATGAGTATTCTTTGTTAATACAGATAACTCTTGCATAACATTTCTTTTGAGCATTGTAAGAATTGTCTCCCTTGAAGATGTGCAGACAGACTATTTTTGTCATTTGTGTCACCCATCCCTTATTTTACGTATTATTGTTCTGTCATGTAGTTTGCCCTACTTTCTAGAATGTAATATGTATACCACAGAAAAACAAAATACAAACACATATTTTTAAGTAACTTCCCCACGTTCAATCAATATATATGCAACATATTGCGGTGGGTGGTCATGCAATAAATTCAGTGTTTATTGGCCAATTGTCGTCACGCTGAGACTGTCCTGATACAGGGCAGTGTGGAGAAACTGCTTTTCAGTAGCCTTGATTGATTTCCAGGAATGCTGTTTTACTTTCACGCTTGAAATAAAAGGCGAACAGCTGTCTGACTTTAACTTAGTAACAAATATGTTGTTTATTTGGGGCCCTTTATTGATAAAAATAAATAAAAATAAAAACTATTCATTTTTATGCTCCCCCAAATTTTTTTGGGGGAGCATATAGTCGCCGCTTCGTCTGTCCGTCCGTCCGTCTGTGCACAATTTTTGTCCGGACTATTTCTCAGCAATTAATGATCGGAATTCAATTAAACTTTATGGGAAGCTTCACTATTAAGAGGAGATGTGCCTATTATTAGCCGGTTCTGGTTGGATGATTTTCACAGAGTTATGGCCCTTTGAAATTTTCCATTAACTGTACATATAGTGCAATTCTTGTCTGGGCTATTTCTCAGCAACTAATGACTGGAATTCAATGAAACTTTATGGGAAGCTTCACTACCAAGAGGAGATGTGCATATTATCAGCCGGTTCTGGTTGGATGATTTTTCACAGAGTTATGGCCCTTTGAAATTTTCTATTGTACATATAGTGCAATTCTTGTCCGAGCTATTTCTCAGCAACTTATTACGGGAATTCAATGAAACTTTATGGGAAGCTTCACTACCAACAGGAGATGTGCATATTATCAGCCAGTTATGGTC
>VMBQ01004638.1:69233-83210 GCA_007657795.1 Dreissena rostriformis
TGGCATTTGGGTAACAGACGTTTTACGTGACAAAATGTCCGCTTCCATAAATGCAGAAAGTTTGTTACAAAAGTTGCAATTCGATGCCCGTTGTGCCACAATAAACGATCACTAATCCTTTTATCACCTTCTTATAATAACACACGCTAGCTAAGTGTTGTTGTTCACACCTTATCAGCGATAAAGATCTATTGATTTTGTTACGCGCTATTACTATGGCGTTATGACTGGGCCGCTAATTGCTACTTATACACATTGTTATTGTTACTTGCACATATTTCATGCAATCAGAAATTAAATTGTCGCTAAGTCGTTATTTGTTTTCTCCCAGCGGGCCGCTTTTATCATAGCAAAGGCAGTTACCGCAATCAAATTCTTTACCCGCAAAATAGACGCACAATAGACGCTAGGACGTCAAAGGTAAAATACAACAACGCAGATTGAATTGTGTGTTTACTTTTCGCAACTCGAAACGACTGACTCGTGACCGTTGTTTCGAGTTCAAAAATGACTTTGGGAGTGAAATATACTGGCCGTTGGCCGTTATGGACGATTGACCGTTGTTCCCAAGTGTAATATAGAGTGATTTTCGTCGGGGGGAGTCCAGACTGACCGTTGTCTGTAGGTGACCGTTATTTCGAGTTGACCGCTAGGTCAGTTTTGACTGTATATATTATTTTGTTTAATTAATGCAAACACTTGATTAGCATTTCATTAATATGTTATTGTATTTCAGATGCAATCATGCTGGGTCCATACTGTCAGGCCATCGGTTTAGATGAAATCGCAATTGACAACAACACTTATCCAAATGTTGAAAATATAAACAATTGAGTTGTTTCAAATAAAAAATGTAAAAAGATCCCAAATTGCGAGTTAGTTTTCATTTTGCTAGTGGAAAAAAATCAACTTGCAAAAAAATGCAAGTGCCTTAATAGGTTAAATTTGGTCCCTGGCACTAGTGACATGCAGTATAAAACATTACAAATGTCATCATACCCAATAGTACAGTACAGAATATAATATTAAAACTGTGTCAGAATGAAGCATGAAAGCAAAATCGAAACTTCTCCTTTTACTTTTAAGAGACAATCATGCAATTTAGTATCAATTGATTTGTTCAGAAATGAGTTTTGCTTTGTGAAAAGGGGGTTAAATGCATGTGGGTAATGTGTCTTCCCAGATTAGCCTGTGCAGTCCGCACAGGCTAATCAGGGACAACAATTTCCGCCTTATATAGATTTTTGCTTAGGCTAATCTGGGAAACACTTTAATTATGCACATGCATCAAACTCCCTTTTCACAGAGCGAGTCTCAAATATATTAACCAAGATTTCACTGAATTTGATAATCCTGGTTATTGGATTTGGGTTTGTTGGATGATTTACAAACGGGCGAACGGAAGCATCAAAACGGTGGTCTCTGGTCAATAACTGCATGAGCCTCTCTCTCTTAAAAGGGGGTTTAATGAATGTGCTTAAACTGTCGTCCCCAGATAAGCCTGTGCAATCCGCACTGGCTAATCAGGGACAACACTTTCCGCCTAAACTGGATTTTCGTCAAGAAGAGTCTTCCTTTAAACGAAAAATAAAGTAAAAGCGGAAAGTTTTGTCCCTGATTAGCCTGTGCGGACGACACTTTAAGTACATGCATAAAACCCCCTTTTAAAAGAACGCGACTCAACTTTAGTTTGCGTGGACAAACCTAAATAAAACTCTAGATAAAGCGACCTTGCATGGAGACCAATTTTGAGATGGCATTTCAGGTGAATCAGGTCAAGGTCAGTGGTACTTAGAATAGAAAAGCTGTTTTCGGCTTAGGAACATGAGTTTGAATTGAGGTGGTTGGTTTTTCAATAACTTTAGTTGGCATTGAGGTACCTTAATAAAACTTTGGATATAGCAAGCTTGCATGGAGACCTAAGCTTCCAATAGCATTTGTGGTCCATAGGGGTACTTAGAAAGGATGTTTTCGATTTCTGCTCAGGAACATTAGTTTGAATGAAGAAAGGTGGTTTCTGGTCAATAACTTAAGTTGGCATTGAGGTACCTTAATAAAACTTTGGATATAGCGTGCATGCATGGAGACCTAAGCTTCCGATAGCATTTGTGGTCCGTAGGGGTACTTAGAAAGGATGTTTTCGATTTCTGCTCAGGAACATTAGTTTAAATGGAGGCATGCAGGTGGTTTCTGGTCAATATCTTAAGTTGGCTTTGAGGTACCTTAATAAAACTTTGGATATAGCAAGCTTGCATGGAGACCAAGCTTTGGTTAGCATTTGGGGTCAGCTAGTATTGGTTCTTAGAATGGATGTTTTTTAGAGTTCTGCACAGGAGCATGACTTTGAATTGAGGGGGTTGGTGTCTGGTCAATAACTTTGTATTGAGGTACCATAATCAAACTTTGGATATAACGAGCATGCATGGATTTTGAGTTCGTAGGGGTACTTAGAGTGAAAAAATACTGTTTTTGCTCAGTAAATTGAGGTTGGATTGAGGAATTGTGGTTAAATTTTGTCTGTGGAGGTCATTCACATGCATACCAAATAAGGGGCTTTCAAAAGTCAGTAAATAAAAGTAAATTAACTGGTTAAACATTAAAAATGTGTTTATGATTGTGTAAAACAAATCAGACTTGTCAGTAATTTCAAATATGGGAAGTTGCTTTGCATTGAAATATAACACCCTATATAATTCCACAACTATAGGCTACACCCAAGATTGTACAAAGTTGCTCTGTGTGACTGCATGGTAATTGAGGACATCCAATCCACCCAACACCCCTTGTGAAATTAAATATCATGGAATGTGGATGCAGCAACAAATGACACAGCTGATACCTAAAAATGTAAATATCTTTGTAGGTTACTCATCACACTTAATAAAAGAAAAACTATCATTTGATTTAGGGCTCAGATAACTAATAAAACCTGATCTGGGCCCATATTCACAAAGCTCCTTATGTAAATCTTAATTTAAGTTGTACTTAGGGGAAAATGTCACATAAAATTTTGTATAAGAAATCTAATCTTTGTGCTTACGAAAGGATCAAATATTAAGCGACCTATAGCCACAGAATTAAGGAATTTTATGAATTTAAGGAATATCTTCAGGTTTTCCTAAAAAAGCTTTATGAATACAGGCCCTGGTGTACATAAAGTAGTATTAATGCTGTTTTTTTTGCAATTTATACATTATCTTCTCATGTTGCTAGCAGGAGGTAAGTGACTCAATTTATTATAACTTTTTGTAGATAAAAAATACCCTTGCATGAGTAATTGTTTGGTTAAAATAATACATATGAGCCTTGCGCTGAGAAAACTGGGCAAAATGCTTGTGCTAACAGTGTCGTCCCAGATTAGCCTGTGAAGTCCGCACAGGCTAATCAGGGACAACACTTTCCGCCTAAACTGGGTTTTTGCTTAGAAGAGACATCATTTAAAAGAAAAATTCCATAAAAACGGAATTTCTCGTCCCTGATTAGCCTGTGCGGACTGCACAGGCTAATCTGGGATGACAATTTATGCACAAGCATGTTGCCCAGTTTTCTCAGAACACGACACATATGAGCTTTGCGCCGGGAAAATCATGGTTTTATGCAAGTGTAAAGTGAAGTGCCAGATTAGCCTGTGCACTGCACACAGGCTAGTCAGGGACGACACTTTCCGCCTTGACTGGATTTGTTTTTAGAAGAGACTTCCTGTAAACAAAAAAATACCATTATAACGGATAATGTAGTCCATGATTAGCCGGTTAGGACTGCACAGGCTAATTTGTGACGACTTTTTACGCACATGCATTAAGCCCCGTTTACCCAGAGAGAGGCTCATATGTATTTGATAAAATATAATCACACCTGGCATCCACGGTTGGGGATTGGCGTGATTTTCTTCACAAAATACAGTTGGTTCCGTGATGTATGAAATTGTCAACATGAGCAACAGTGAAACAAGTGAAAAATCCTATTTATTTATTGCATAGATGATGACATGAATTTATTCTACATGTGCTTCAACAAAAACTATGGAATTGGATTGTTGATTTAAAATAACAATTAATTTTATTTCACTCTCTGGTGGAATTTCAAATCAAGTAAAGCTCCATAAAGGTTAATCTAATTATCACCCATGGAGGAAATTGGAATTTTCTTGAAAGCCCTCTAACAAATCTTGTAAACTTGATCATAGTCTTGTTTTGAAGAAAACTCTAATAAACTTGATTAGGGAAGACGCAAGTTCCAATTTATGTTCTGTCTCCGAAAACATTCACTTCGGGTTTTGCAGTATACAGTTTTCTATAAAAAGGAATGAAAATGATTGCGAAAAAGTAAACTGAATATTCGATGAAGTTTGAATTGCAGCCTAGTGTTACGAAACAATGTTACATATTAATCCCTGTGAACATTTATAGAATAATGCTGTAATTTTTCATGAATAATTCTATAATAATTTTATTGTAGAATATTCAAGAAATGTTAAATGGCCACTTTTTAGAATCAAGATTCAACGATGATTCTTGCATAATCACAGAATTCTGGCTCAAGAAATTCTTCTAGAATATTTTACAAAGTCATTATAGAATACATTTTAAATGATACAAAATGTTGTTTTTTTTAAATAGCCCAATCAGAAACAAATTGTATTATAACACTTGTATTATCACTTATAAGATTGTCAATCTTCTACTATGTTCTAGAATTTTATTTAGAATAATTTGAATAATTTTTCTAGAACCTTATTTTTTTCTAGAATAATGATTCTACAAATTGAAGCAACATTCCTGAACTCTTGGGGTTAAGAATATAACTTCTAGAATTGCATGTCTTTCAAGGATCATTTTTCTCAAATGTTCTTGAATGCTCATTATGAAGAATCTATCTTCTAGAATATTAAGTAAATGGATTGATTCTAGAAAATGAATTCTAAATTGTACAAAAAAGCCTTAGAAGATTAATTGAATCATCTGGAATCAATTCTAGAACCTTAGAAAATAATGGAATGTTTTTCGTAGGGATACAATGCAAATGATACAGGGTTTAAGTGATCTTACAATAAACTTCCTTTTTTTTCATTGTAAATACCGTACACTGTCTGATAAAAAGATTAAAACAGGTTCATTTAAATTTTAAGTTGCCTATAAAAGGAGGGAAAGGTTGATCATGAGTGATCTTTTATAACACATTATAGCAAATGCTTTGTGCAATTTTCTGTTCATTGGTAGAGAGGCGTTTGTTTGAACTTGGCAGGTATAAAAAGTCAATATTTGTTCACGATAGAATATTATAATTGATTAACCTTGATCAAAATAACACCCTATCTTGTCTCTTACAAATGTGATTTAATGTCATAGACTAACATTATATTTTTGTTTGAAAACTTCTTTGTGAGTAACTTGGCATGTGAGCAGAGAACGGCAATAGCAAGGGTTGAAAGCGTAGATTATGTATCAAATATAGAAATGAGAATCATATACAACCGTTTCACACTCAACTCTCAAATTTGTTTGTATACATGTGTTACCTGTGTTTCATAAATGAAAAATGTAAATATGAATGTCTGATTCAAAAGGTTTTAGCTTCAATGTCATGTTTTACTAAAAATTCCAAGACCATTGCAATGCCAGTTCTGTTCTATGCATTCATTATACCCCCATTACCATTGGTAATGGGGGCTATATAGGAGTCACTGTGTTGGTCTGACGGTCTGTCTGTCTGTCTGTCTGTCTGTCTGTCCCAAAATTTCATTCGATCTTGACCAAACTTGGTCAGAAGTTGTATCTAGATGATGTCTATGTCAAGTTTGAATATTGGTCATGTCGGGTCAAAAACTAGGTCACAGGGTCACTAAGTGCGTTTTAAACCGAAAGTTTGTCCGGACGATAACTATGTCATTTATCTTTAGATTTTAAAATCATTTGGTACATTTGTTCACCATCATTGGGCGGTGTGTCGCGCGAAAGAATTACGTTGATATCTCCAAGGTCAATGTCATACTTTTAGTTCAAAGGTCAAATGCTTGTCCGGGCCATAACTATGTCGTTCATTGTGAGATTTCACAATCATTGGCACATTTGTTCACCATCATTGGACGGTGTGTCGCGCAAAAGAATTACGTCTGTATCTCCAAGGTCAAGGTCACACTTTGAGTTCAAAGGTCAAAAATGGCCATAAATGAGCTTGTCCGGGCCATAACTATGTCGTNACAGCAGTTTATAATAAGAACATTTTTTCGTCCCACAAAACCATTGTGAGACAATAACAAGAACTAACAGAAAACTACTAGAAATACAGGAGACGCCGAGTATTACTAATCAAATATGTAGGATAATTTCTAACATATTAGCTTTCAGAAATAAAATAGGTCGGGAAATAGATATATGCAGGGTCACCATTCGCATTTAG
The DNA here is from genome assembly GCA_007657795.1 of Dreissena rostriformis. NCBI lineage: Eukaryota > Metazoa > Mollusca > Bivalvia > Myida > Dreissenidae > Dreissena > Dreissena rostriformis. Next base: position 75,633 of record VMBQ01004638.1, read on the forward strand.
TTGTATTCACAATCAAAAATCTATATGTAATAAAGTACCAATGCATTTGCCAATTAATTGCACAAGTACTGAAACACAAAACGAGTTCTATAACACGCAGGATTTATAAGTAAAGTAACTCACCGTTTTTTAATTTAACTTTTTATTGTGTAATTTATATATTTATTCAACGCCATGCAACCAAGGTTATATCACATTGCTTATCTTAAGATATAAAACCAACCAGTTGATACGTATAACACTATATAAGTAATACGAGATGATTTGGTAATGCATCTATTTCGCGCGCTCTGTATCAATAGCATTCATGTGAATATTGTGGTTTATCCTATGAAGCTCAATTCTATTTGCAACAAAAGCCCGATAAGATGCATCTCGTCTAAGAGATTTTGTCCAATGCATTTTTTTACAAGACTGCAAACAGATACATATAAAAATACGAAACTTTAGACAATAATGACAATAATGATATGATATGCTATCAGAAATGAAAACAACGAGCAATTCAGATATATTCATGGTACTTATGCAACAAATCTAACATTATCTATATAATGAAAGTCAATGACATACAAAGCATTGAGCACAGTCAAGTGGAATATGTCTCTTAATTTGCTATACAGGTGTAAGAAACATTAACTAAACATTAGCTAAACGTAGCTAGACATAATACAAATAATTTGAAGTTAAAGCATAATGTTTTGCTACATAAATGTTTTTATTTTTATTCTAAATATGCTACACATTTTTTTTTTGTAAATATAAATTGTGTGTATACGAATGAGCTACAAAAATAATTATATTTGTGTTAGAGATTAATGAACATAACACTACAACGGAAAATGTGCATTCATTTCAATAGGGTTTTAAGAGATAGTCAAATTCAATCCAGTCCAAATATCGGAATGCATTTTGTGTTCAGTGACTTGCGGCTGTTGCAAATAAAACAGAAGCACTTAGAATGGTCAATGTCATAAAGAATATAAACAGCAGAACATCCATTGAAGCCACAATATCGCGCCAATTGACATCTTGGAAACAATGTTCTTCAGCGTTGTTGTTCTTGTTTTCTTCCGTTTTATCATAAGGCAACACCGAATCCACTCGTGTGCATGTCTTGCATCTTAGTATGTTGGCTAACTTATGGATACATAATAAGCATTTGCCAATAGGATGTTCCTTCGTTTGCCGAGTGGCTAATCGCAATGTCACAAGAGACATAACCACAATTAATGTGCTTGCAACGGTCATGAGAATCAAGTAAACGGACAGCAAGGAGACGCTTTCGGAATTCTTCGGCAATGACGCGGCGACGATGGTGAGAAACACGGCCAGTGCGAGGAATACCGTAACGGAGTAGCTAGCACGTTCACCGGACGTTACGGGAAGCACGAATGAAAACGTGCTCAGAAAGGAAAGAAGAACGATCGGGACGATGATGTTGATTATATAGAATGCAGGTTTCCGCTTCAATTTGATCTCAAACACAATCGCTGATTCTTCGGTGTTGACCTCCCTGTATAAATTACATAAAAAATAAATAATATTTTATGTATTCTCAATATAGTCACAATCATCTGTTCATAGATAAGCCTAACGCGAATCACATCTTAGTATTGGTCGATCAATACATGCTTGATATAACGGTTTCATCTCATAAAAAGGCATTTTCATAAATAAGTGATTGTTTACTCGTTAGAAGTAGAGACCAATACCATGGTAATGTAGTCTTGCAATATATTTAGCTTATAATTTGTAATGAATCGTTAAATATTGAATAACAAGGAAGCAAACACAAATTCATTTTCGTAAATGTAGAAAAGAACGATCAACTATCCATGCGTTCTGCTATGAAATTTCTACATTTGAATTTATATTTATTTGATCACGTTCGATTATTTAACGATACGTCCTAAAACTCGAAAGGGATTCGAGTTTGTGGAATTGAGGCTTAAAAGTGATACTATTGAATTTGCAAGCTCTTAAACTGGAATGAGACTGCTATAACTGTAGTTAATTATTTTGATAGTGCAAGTTGTATTATTGCGTGAGCTATTTTTTGCTAGAATGCCCATAGTGTACAATAATGCAAGCATTTACTGAGACTTCAAATTGAGATGATTCACCTGGCGGCTGTGGAATGAATGGACCACATGCTATTAGGCGTGTATTCAGACAAAATGATGTCTTCCGAGCCTCGATTTATGTCCACATCTGTTTTGGCATAACTCCATGCGGTAAACTTCAAAGTACAAGTTTGGACGTCAAACGGAAAGTACCGAATTTCTAGCTCACATGTGGACTGAAGCACCTTCAAAATAAATACGTTTGTCATCGTTATGTGTACATAATATACTAGTGTACAGATTGTAGCAAATACACAATTGAGTCGTGTTCTGAGAAACTGGGCATAATGCATGTGCGTAAAGTGTCGTCCCAGATTAGCCTGTGTAATCCGCACAGGCTAATCAGGGACGACACTTTCCTTCGTTATGATATTTTTCGTTTAAATGAAGTCTCTTCTTAGCAAAAATCTGATTTAGGCGGAAAGTGTGGTCCCTGATTAGCCTGTGCGGACTGCACAGGCTAATCTGGGACGAAGCAAACACACAATACGCACATGTATTATGCACAGTTTTCTCAGAACGCGACTCAACTTTTATTATCCATATTTATCATCGAAAAAAAACATTACAGTATGAAAACTCGAAATACGTGCCATTTTAACTCCAAAATAAGTTAATCTGATCCATGAGTTCATAGGTTTGATCCTTGAAAGACGAATATACCCGTTTACTTGTATACATGTATATTGTACGCTCTAGTTGATGTGTGTAATATTCATTCATACGCTATATATATTTATCACATGCCATACCCTGTTTCCCATGTAATATAACCATTACATATATTTTTATATTACACATGTGTAATATACTTTTTAAGTGTTTTCATTGGCTTAGTTTTCGTTTATTGACCAATCGCATTTTGTTATTTTGCTGAAATGAGGTTGCAACGTCAAATGACATCACGAAATGTAAACAACATTCGGGATTGATCATTATGTTTGCGTAAATATTTATTTAATTTGCTCATTTAAAAGCATGTGATAAAAAAGATCTGACACTCGTTGTTATATCATTCCATATTTTATTAAACTTGTCCAGGAAATTCGTTAGTAATTAAACTAACAAAATTCCTGAACTCGTTTAATAAAATATGGTATGATATGACAACTCATGCCAGATCCTATATTTATCACATACATATATAATTTGTTTAATGAGTTTATTATACAGTGATATAATTTCATAGCACTTTATATTATAAATATAAATATGCAGTTCATCATATTAATAATGATTCATTTTTCCAAATTTCATGGTTTATCGCGCAATTTCTTCCCAATCCAAAAGGAACAGGCTGTAAAATATAAAGCAAAAAAAATAATCACTGTAATGCTTGATGTTTTACAAAAAAAAGTGGGGAGGGGGGGATAAAATGTAAATGTATTGGAGCCGATATGTTGTATTGTTAAAAGATGTTTACCTCTATAATGAATTTCTTTGTAAGATGTTGGTTTATCTGATTATTTTTTGCGCAACTGCGTTAAAAGGGATACAAATAGACCAGTCTAATTACAAATCAAAGCACAGCATGCAGATTAAATATGGTGCAATTTTTTTGTATGAGGTAACATCATACATTTGCAATTGTCTTTCATGATTTATCATACAACATTGAACGTTTGTCTCTCCCACAATGTGACGGTTTAATCTAGATAATGAAAGGCAAGACAAGTTAATTGAATTGTGCAAGGTCATTTATTAGCTTTTTATTTATGGAGAAAATGACAAATTTATAAGGCAAATAAGATAAATTTTATTTCTACTTTACCAACAAGATCATTGTGTCAAATTACTGCAAAATAATTGGATTTCTTTGTTGTTTGTCTTTATGTCTTTGTACTTACTATTTTAGCTGCGTTTCCTTATACAGATTGGCAATTTCATTTAGATTTGGCCTCGTTCAGTACTGATAAATGGCGCAAAAAGCTCTGTAACTCTAAAATGTAATTCCATTGAAAATACAGTCCCTTTAGATGTGTCCTGTAGAGATTTTCTGTCCATGATGAAGATTATAAGCTGTGCCGTTGTTTTGCACTAATGAATGGTGCAACTTAAAAGCCACCTTAACTCTTTCCCATTCAGATACTAATTGAAAATGATTAATGCAACCAGCATATAACCAGAACAGCCTGCGAGTTACGCGCAGGCTGCTCTGGTTTTATGCTGTTTGCTGTTCTTCGGAACTATAGGGTTGGAAATGAAGCTGTTAAAACATGAATCTAGATTCAAGTAAGAAAGGTCTTACATTTTATTTTCAAAGAGACTTCAAATGCGTCAAAGTGCGCATCTGAGTGGTAAAGTGTTTATATGTATTATAATTGACATATTACAATGTTGAGTTTTTACCAAACATACATGGTTGTTAGAAGTCACAGTATCAGTGCAACTTCTTTGTTTTGATACATGTATTGGAAAACTTTGTGGAAAATGACAACCAAAAAAAAAACAGTTAAGAAGAAATTAGAAAAAAGTCTTTATTACGTGCACCTGTAATAGTATAAATATCTGTTACATTTAATAAGTATCTCCCTTTAAAATGGTTTGTTTTCTGTAGGTGTATAATTCTTTGCCAGTCACTATGGTCTGAACAATATTGCAGTACATTTGTATTCATTTTGACATGATGTACTTTGCTGTTTATTATAAAGTTCATATTATTTCATTTTAAAACTGTCAATCAGTGACAGTTGAGCATTTTAAGTCATCGCTTTTTCAGATTTTAATTTTAAAGTTTTCCTTTTATTTTGAATATTTCATAACCAAATTGTTTATATGTGCATTTAAAATATTTGTCATTAAAACACAACAACTACAAAGTATATTTAATTCACATGCAATTGGATCTATGTAGCTTTAAAAAATACATTGGAAGTCTAAAGGATAATCACAAACATGTCAAATATGTGTATTAACGTTTCAAAATTTCTCAGATTTATCTGGATGTTATTTTAGGTGAGACTTAACAATGTTGTCAAATTTATGGCTCTGGTCAAATTTAAGACCCAGATTAGACGCTGCATGATGCAGCATCTCATCAGGGTCTGCGCTGTTTGCTTTAAGGAATTTCTGTAAGAAATATTCTAAATATAGAAATAAATATACTAGACATCCCTTATTTTGGAAACAAATTGATCCAATTTAGAAGGCAAAAATGGGTTAATGAAGTGTCTGGAAATAAATGGTCTGCTTTAAAACAGATTCCTTTGAGTTTCAATTTTCCTTTGGAATATCTGGCTGTGGTATGCGTACCTTTTCTGTACTCAATTTCAATAACTGCACAAGATTATCATTTCATCCTTCAGTAAGCCCTGATATTGAAAATTATCTGGGCCAAGAATGTTGAGATGCACATGCAGTCAGTTTAAAAGATTATTTTTTTTTAATTTTGCATATTTGACGACTTGGCTGTAAGTCGGAAGGCTGGGGTGAGGGTTGCATTCATTGATGATTAATAATGGTCAAAATAGTCAAAATAATTGAAAGACGTAATAGTGCAAATAATTGTAAGATCTTTTTTGCTACACGGTTTATAGGGAAAATTGACGTCAAAGAAACATGCACTAATGAAATAAGTGAGAGGTGCATGACGCTAGCATTATTTTCATACTGCAGACAGTTAATATTCAAATGTCAAGCCTTTCAATTCCAGAAAGCTGTCATGTTACCATAGTAATTAACCAGAACATGTTTAGAATAATTTCTGATATTTAGGTAATTTCAGAATGTCATTTTTACTTACTTTTAAGCTCACCTGAGCACTCAGCACAATTTAATAACTTGTACTAATGTCAATTTGTTTCAGCCCAAAACAAAAACATTACGATTCTTAAATCTGCACTTTAGTATTTAGACAAAAAATTTGGATTTTATTAAACATTGATGTAATCAATATTATGTAGATACTTAATAAAGTATATACATTAATGATCATAGTTGTGTAATTGTTTTGTTTGCAAAAAACTCGTACTCTAGTCAACTTATACCCTAGTCAATTTGTGTCACCGCAAGTTTTCAAACATAATTGTACAATGTTCAGTTTGTTGATTAGTTTCATTGCACAAAGTTACCTACAATTGCTTGAGGTATAACAATAAAGTTTTTTACACCTGCTCTCTTATTGAAAAACTTACAAAAACAAAATGGTTGCCAGGTGTTGGTGCAGTTTTCCTTATAAGTCTATTGTGCAACTTTGTGAACACTACCTGCTCAGAACCCTTAAGTTCCTTTGGGTCTCAGGTTTGGGCCATAGGGCTTAAGCCCTCTTGTTTAGCTTGTTACCGCTATAGAGGGCACATATTTTATCCTATCTTGATGCTGATCGAAGCTTGGACAAAATGTTTATCTGGACAATATATCAGCCAAGTTTCAATCTGGGTCAAAGTTTATGTTGCTTATGTTCTTAAGAGGTAAAGGTCAGTAGAGTTCATGGTGTGTGTAGGCCAAGGTCTCTAAAAATCATGGTTTTGAGAGGTCAAGGTCATGAAGGTCAAAGTGCCGATTGGCAAAGTTCTTTGGAGGTCAATGTCTGAAAATTTTGTTTAAGGTCTTTGTGTAGAATTTGAATTATGAATTCAATATAGTTAGTTCAGTCACTGCAGTTTATGAGTTCAAGGTCCCTTAACCCTTTGCATGCTGGGATATTGTCGTCTGCTAAAATGTCGTCTGCTGAATTTCTAAAATCGGCATTTTCTTCGATATTTTTTCAAAGAATACTATCAAAATAGCAAACAGTTTGGATCCTGATGAGACGCCACGTCAAGGCCTTTAAAATTTGGTTCTAGCACTGAAAGAGCTAAAAACAGCCTGTGGATGTAAATATTAACATTTTTCTTGCAATAGTGATTTATGAAGATTGTCATGTAAAAATAAACATAATGATGGAAATAAATTTGGAAAAAAAATCAACAAGACCTTTAACTCGGTATTTAAGTTAATGCTTATCTTTCCAAACACCCGTTTATCTACTCCATAACACACATTACATTAAATAACTGAGATATCAGACTTAAATATCTTGTTGAATGTGTATTTACCTTAAACTTAATCTGGTTTTTAAGGCCAGACTATATAAACTAATTGTGTTTTTTTTTTGGTATTGACCATTTGGCTTATCGATGGAATCCTATTCAAATATGATGTGTAATTTAATTAAGTGCGCTGCAGCCAGTGTTTTGTACAACATAAAATTATCAAACTTACTTGCTGTATTTTTGTTTCTTTTTTAATCATATTACAGAATCCTTCAATATTTGTCTGCAATGTCTGGGCTATATATGAATATTGAGTAGCTATCTCTAGATCTGTTCTGTAAATCTTCCCCTGCGAGTTGAAGTTCATGAATTCATGAATGATTCATGAACTTTACAAACAGTTCGTGAACAGCTCATGATAAGTTCGTGAAATTGATGAGAGCAAGTTCATGAACTCAAGTTCATGAATGGTTCATGAA